>DWLS01000178.1:0-37645 GCA_018246255.1 Pachliopta kotzebuea | reverse complement strand
CGACGCCGAAGCGTTGGCGGGGCCAGGTACCCAACCTGGCCCGCTTCGGGTTACGGGGGCAGCAAGAGGAAGCGTTGATACCGCCTCCTGCGCACCCCGACTCGCCGCCTGCGGAGGGAGGAAGCCCCTGGGCTATCCTCCCTAAACATAGCCCACCCTAACAGATTAATGACAAAATTACGAAAAGTTTTTGCCTTGTATGACGGAAGTCCCTGAATCGACTCCGGAACCATGTGTTCTTAAGTTTGGATAGCAGTAGACTTTTCGAACCCATAATCTATTTCTCCCGTATAATAAATATGTGACTATTTCAGTATATTTTTTATGAGACGCGCATGGCGTTCACCTGATGGTAAAAAATAAGCTTGCACATATCAACGTGGCGCTGATTAAGATAGTATACACAGCACCACATTGCCCCCGTAGCTTTGAGCCGTTAGGTGATTCGTTACCCCAGTAATTTCGCTAGTATTCAGCACCCATCAAACCAGAACACAGTAATGTTTGCACATTACTATTTGGCTGTAAAAATAGGTGCCGCGGTGTTATCCACCTAGCCGATCACGGGCAAAACAGACCTTCCACCAGTAAAAGCATTGTTACGTTCTGGTAATTAACATAAGAAGTACTCTACGGTACTGAGCGAGCGACCTTTACTGGCTGGTGACTTTGTTGGCTCGTTGTCACTTAATATCATTTGAAATTAAAATGTTAGCCAGAAGTCGTTAAAAAAGGAGCAAATAAGGTTATTTTATATATATAAAAAACATTCTTTTTATAATATTACAGGTATTTTTTAATAAACCCTTTTTTTTAAAACATCCTGCTATGTAAACTGTTTCTATAACACAATGTTTTGTTATGTAAATTTTCTGTTTATGTTAGACCAACCGGGATCATGCTTTCTTTATATTACATTATGGTCTGATTCACATACCTAAAATATTTTATAAAGAATTTCTGCATATCTGAAGTATGCAATAAATTCTTATAATTTAAACGAATAATGAAAAACTTTAACTAAATGTAACTTTATTTGATGATAACAAAACTACATATGAGGAATACCTTTTTCAACTATGTAGAATATATCTTATTACTATAATATCTATGGTATAAATAAAGAATAGTCACAACACAAATTTAAGATGAATAACATTTTACTATTTTTTTCAATCATAAATATGTATAAGAAAAATGAATTAGGACTTTTCACGAGGAGGAAATACGAACGCATGAGGTATCTCGTTAGTTTCTTGTGTAATATAACTAACAGCTGATGACAAAGAAACTATTCGTTTTAAGAAAAAGCATAAAATGAATTATAGATATATTTCTTTATCCTAAAATGAATATAAGGTTCTTTTAGTCTAAAGTCCGAATATTTATAAAGGAATAATACACATAAATACAAATCTATCCATCTCTTGAATTACATGTTGTTTCAAAATATAATATCATGAAATTATTTTATTAGGTTTTAACAACTTTGTTCCTTATATCGGGGTACGTATAATGTATGTCTTTCACAATTACAAAGTATAACTAAGTTTAGTAATTTAAAATAGTTTTACTTTTAATACTATGTCTTCATTTTTAAATATTAAACTACAGACTCGTAAAGAAGTGAGTGACCACTTTAGCAATACTTCGTTGATTCCTGATCCGTAATTTAGTTTTAGTACTCAAAACAATCGAAATTTGACGAAAATTTATGTTTAGCTTTTAATAAAACTGTAGTCATAACCGATATTTTAAATATCGACCATAGTTTGTATATAATTGTCTAATTCAAATGCGTAATATCCAATAAACATTGTAATGTCAGCTAATATTAAACATCAATTTGGTGAAGTTAAACAACAAACACGTTACGTACACGTACGTGAAATTCATGTATGTGTAATAGTAATTTATACAATTTAATGCATTTAAATATAAAAAACAACGAAATTTATTAACGATTATAATGAATATTCCTTCCGTTTTAGATCAGTAACATTTCTAAAAGTATTGTTAAAGTTATGAGAAGTGAATAATAAAAGTGTACTCACTAGATGCTGTTATTAATATTGATGCAATAAAAAACGTAATCATTTTTACACACAAAATGTATAATTAAGCACAAGATAATATCTAAGTTGAGCCCTTCGAAAACTGACACTGTTCCCGCTTTCCACAAGAAGATTTTTACGTGCGTACATCCAGAGATCCCGAAGCGAACTGGATGAACAGGACGGGAGAGTTGGAGATAAAGGAGCTACTACTAGCTTGTATTAATTCCTATGCCATTAAATGAAATTAATATTCTATATTTAATAAGGGCACTATATTTTTAAAGATTAAATCTCCATGCACATTAATAATTCCATAAAATATTATTATTACTTTAACAGTTTGCATGACATTTCGTTATCAGAAATTATATCAAAAATTGGATTAATATTAATTTTGTTTTTTTAAGATTTACTTAAGTTTAAAAATAACTGCTTTGTTATAATATTTTTATTTTGAAAATCAATTTATTTCCGCACTGTCATCAATTTTTATACAACTTTAGAATATACTTATTTTCACGGAAATAATCGTCAACTGGATGAAAATTATCAATTTTTATATGGCTATAAAAATATTTTTTTTTAAAAAACAATGTTCAATAGAGTCCAGAGCAATATATTGAATTGCAAGCGGAATTATATTTAATTTCTTATTATAATTATATACATACATTACCTACAAGTCAACATAGACAAGACATCAATCGAGAGAACATGACTATCAGTCTTATTGAAGAAAAGCTGAATAATGACACCACTGAGGAGCGGTTACTAAAAAATATGTATTTGGAATAAGCTTCAGACATTCAAGTCACATGTATTTATTAGCAAACGTGACATAGCAATTATTATTATTATTTTTCGGTTTATGGCTTCTACTGCTCTGTGCAATAATTTCGCCAATGTCTAGTGATTGTGAGAATACACACAGGGGATAGAAAATTGTTCGGTATAAAAGTGAAATTCTGCTAATATGAAAGAGAATCCAGAACTTTGGCAACGATTTTCCATTCGTAAAACGAAAGACAACACAAACATATATCACGTAGTACAGTAAATCGTGTAAAAAACATTATCAAAGAATATTTTTGATTCGACATAGCAATTATTCTTGACAATTTGAAAAAATCACTACTACCTTTAACAATTAGATGCTAATGGTAAGTCTACATCATTGTGGACAATGAAATCAATTCTCGCTTATTAATTCGATTCAAAACTTTAAAATAATTTATACTCGTCACGAAATTACATATTTTATACGCATATTATGCTTTTGTCCAAAAGAGGCTTGTGGACTAAAAGCACGAACTCTGAAGACTACGATGGCTGGACATGACTCCAGAGATTGTGATAACTCCGATAAAGATGTCGAGGAATACGCAGTGCAATTCTTGATCGGCTATCATAGCACTGCATTTTACTAGCAACTACGATATGAAAGAAGATTCCATGACTTATTTAAACATTGAAAAGGACCACTGAGCGGATTTTATTCATTAAAAATCTCTACATAGCCTCGACTTTTTTCCTGAAGACACGATAGATTTTTAAAGATTCGACTATTACCTATTAATTTTCCTTTACATATAATGTTAGTTACATTTATCAGTATAATAAAACTCTTTACTATAAGGAGTTAATTGATTGCCTTAGTCCTTGCTTTTACAACACTACATATGTTTTATAAACAAATAAATTACTAATTAATCTAAAAATGTTATGATATCCAACAAATTTTCGTGAAAATAAAATTACTTATCTTCCCTGTACCTAATTAAAAATATTTGACCCTGTACCTGTAAATCTAATAGCTGAGCCTACGGAACACGTAACAATGTAAGGAATTTAATTATAATATGAGGAAAACGTGTAATCAGTCAGCGTATGATTAAGTTAAATTGAAAATAATATATTTTTTTTATTACTTCTGACTGGTTTAATATTCTTATGACATTTGGACAGTGTTCAATGCGCTTTACCATCAAAGACTACGTCGCCGCTTACCATCGAGTAGAATCGTAGTCAAGTGCTTTGTTATAAAATATAATACATAAATAATTTTCATGAAATTCATGTACATATAAATTTTCTCTTATGAAATTTGTGTAGTTAGCCCCTAAAATAAATTTAATTGTAAATTAATGGTGTTTAAGCACAAAATAAAATACTTACACGAGTACACAAATATTTTGTTGATATATTAGAGAATTATTTTTTATAATAGTTTTCCAAGGATATATTCCTTACGAAAGGAAGATAATTTTGAGATATAGTATATATACATAGGGGATATAGGTACAGTACAGTTAATTTTCTCTATTGACTACTAATGTATTAAGGTCAATGAATCCAGTCAATATATAAATGTGAACATGAAGTAAAAAATTATATTAAATTGCGTGGGCTACATTTGAAAAAGGATATCTGCTTGACCCAACATTTAATTTTAGTTTTGTGCTGTAAAATTACACGTAAATAATTGTCTATTTTTTTCCAAATAAGTTTGTAACACAAATGCAATTGCGTTTTTGTACAATATATTTTTTTTAATATTCATACGAGAATCCTTGATAGTTTCTAGTTATTTTTATTTTCGTAATAAGAATATTAAATGTTAAAAGCTTTCTGCGTTATATTGAACAGTTATACCGCTCATTTTTTTGTGAAATATTGATTATTGTCTGTCTGTACACGTACTTAATAAACTTCTCATATAAGCTTAAACATAATTCAAAGCAATGTTTATAACTTTTGGTAATGAATTTATTATGTTGACAGTCAAATATATTGTTTACTCTGTGTTGCAGAAGGTAGCCAACGTTTTTCCACGAATGATCGGATTAAAAAAGATATATTAAATATTTCATTTTGTTGGTATTCACAGTCATAAACAAGTTTCCACTGTGGCTTCAATAAGTTTTGATCTTCTATAAAAAAACAGTTTTCGGCGTAAATTTAATCTGATTACAGTACTACATCGTCACATTATTGTCTTAAATAAAAATAATGTTATTCAGTAACAAAACCGGATATACACATATTCTGTTGAGTTCTTGTATCAACAGAAAACACTCACCGCGTTACCCTTAATAAATAAACGTGCAATTCATAGTTCAGTTTGTACTGTTTGTGGAAAGTCCAGATTATTTTAAAACAATATTGTACATAAAACAATAAAAGGGAACCCGTACAAAATTATAACAAACGTTTGTATAAAATTAAAAATATATATATTAATAATATACTCGGTAGGATTTCAATCCAGTGATCATTTTTAAGATTTGTCCGTCTTCAAAAATATACACGAGTAATTATTTTGCACAAATTCAATTTACAAATAAAACTTTAACTAATTTAAAGGATAGATATTTTTTTAATTTTCAAATTTAATATGATATATGTTTCCTACAAAACCCATTCACCACAAAACCAATTCCCAAGATAATTTAACAGACTGAAAATACTTATACTATTTTCCAACGCTTGGGTTGAAAATTAACTTTATACGTTATTTATGGAACCAAGTTTAAGAGAACAATATAGGAACTGGAAGATAAACTTTTTCATGATAAGGCTAATTCAATCAAAAATTAAAACACAAACATAAATTTTTAAAAAGATTTAATGAATGACCTACACTTGGAAAGCAGCGAAAGTAATGATTGCCGACGATGATGACAAAAAGTTTACAAAATTAATGTTTCTATAGATAGCAATGTTTTCTATTAAACCGTAGCAATGTTTCTATTTAATTTAAATTGAAATCAAATCAATATACAAACAGGACGTGCAATGTCTATGATGAAGCAGCTTACGAGTACAACTGTTTAATAAACAGGGTCAGCGAATGGGCGCAATATATCATATCTACCCTTTTAATTTTAAGTTTAAATCATTTATTTCAACTTTGCCTAACCCTACTTTACACCAAACATAATTTCAGAATTATTGACTACATTTCAAGTCTAGATTTTGACCAAGCTTGGAGGAGAGAGCAATTAAATTTTGATTAATTTACTCAAATAATTTCGTACATTAACATTTTTTTGATTTTATCTCTGAAATGATTAATTATAATTTGGAATCCCCGAAATACATGACATATCTCGCAGCCATAGGAATAAGCAGATTATTTCTGCTTATTAAAAGTAACGTAAATAATATGTAGTAGATTTTTATATATAAATTTCATTTTAGTCTGTGTTTATACTCTGAAATATATAGTGCACTTGTTACGTTAGCTTATAACTACTAACTAATTTTGTTCTCCTTGTTACATGTTATGCACACATGACAGCACACGTTTGTCTGAACCTGGCACGCCTTTAACAATTGGTGAACATCACGTTGTTACACGCAGGGCAATATTCATTACTAAGTTGTTTATTAACTATCTCTATTAAAATAATAGGTATCTAGCAACAACTTTGCAAAGGCAAAGTAATATTCGCTGAAACGTAAAGTCTTAATACTTAATCTTTCATGTTCAAAGAAGTTCGCTATGACTTTGAAACAATTAATTAAGAAATGACGCTGTAGACACAAACATTATCTCAGGATATTATAAATTTCCTTAACTTGAATAAATAAATAAAAAAGAAGAGTATAAAACCCATCGGCAGCGATTTGTTAGCATAAAATGGAGAACTTTCTTCCCGTTTGTTTCCAATCGTCTCGTTTTTGCCAAAAGTAATTAGACTATTTAATGTTTATTCAAAATTATTTTGAATAATTCCTTTCCCTTTATACTGCCAGTTTAACACAAGACTCAACAAAAAAATTCTTCTCAACACCCGCATGATCGCAATCTCCAAGTGTTCATTTCAAACATAAGTTTATAAGGATAGAAAAGCTATATTCATTTAGAGTAATTATTGAATTGTATAATAGTCAACAATTATCTGCTTTCTAGGAACGGATCATTATATATATTACATATATAAAACGTGAACAACTGTTATTAAGCAGTAACATACGATGTTGGCATAATAATGTCCATTACATCACAAATTACCATTGTAAAATAAAAGTTGATGACTGTTTTTATTTGGGCAAAATTAGTTAACGGATCTTGGATATTAAAGAGTTGTAAAAAGAGAATCGTAGTTGTATTCATGAGTACATATTTACAAAAAAACTAATTATTAAACTATGATTTAAAGTTTTACCAGGAACCACATTTATTAATATTTAAATATAGGAAATATTGAATTAAAATACACTGTTTAACTTCATTCATCTGTACGAAATTTGTGTATTGTTTTCATTAATATTAGTAATTTATATTTAATTAAATTAAGAACAATTATTTTTTTTTTCATTTTGATAGATCTTTATTTAAACCAAGTGATTTTAAAATATCAACGTTTTAAAATTATTGACCTTTGTAAAGATTATTACTACCAGAGGTGTTACCAGAATAAATATAATTTATTTTCTAGCCAAAACACACATAAAAAAATACAAGATTAAGCTTTTACAAAATCTGTCGAGCGATTCACAGTTTTTATGATCTCCAATAACTCTTCTTTTATAAAATGAAGCTGGAGTTTTGCCAATACGATCCCCTTTTTTTTATTTACAGCAGTAAAAATTTGTAACGTTCCTAATCACGGAAATCAGGGCATTACAATGAAAACAGAAAATTTCTTTTATAAAACGTAACTGTTGGAGGGCATTTTTTTGGTGAAAATGTATAACTGCTGGCGACAAATCATTCAAACTAAGTTCGACACATCCCTGGAAGTTTTAGTCACCGCTCCCGGGAAAACTCTACGTTGAGTTTACTTCAAGGAGAATAAATTTGAATACAGGGTTTTAGCTAAGTAGAGCATACGATTTACAACAGGAGAAAATATTTGTCGCATCTTTAATTACAAAAAGATTTAAAACACATCACACGTTACTACGTCCTTTATGAACTGTTTTGTTGATAGAGATTTAGTATTCTCTGCTCTTAATAAAACAAGACGTTTATACGGAATGACAAAGCGTAAAAAGAACAGTAAAGATAATGGTTATTAAGTTTGAGAACGTCTTTCGTAAAATACGTTACATGTATAACTAATTGATTTCGGATTTTACCAATGTCATCGGGAAGGCTTTAGTAAATTTAGCATCATCTTAATGTAGTGTAAATCGCAAAATTTAAAATATTAAGTAGAAAAAGTTAATTATAAATACGTGAAAGTACCTTCGCTGCACTCTGCCTCTTGCTTTATTAAATTTTCTTTACTATCATAAATTAAACATGCTCTTGTACATGAAGCCTCATAATAGTGTTCCTAACGTTAGCCTAACCTACGTAACGGTAATCTACCTAATCATAAATTTTATTAAGAAATAAACATTTCATAGAATAATAAATTTAAATATACATGGAAGGAAATTAGGAGAAAATGTAATGTAATTTAATTAATTTTTACGTACGTGGAATAATTATTACTACAACTTTCTTTTAAATGTTTCTTCGTTTAAATCAGCAATTAAACGATGGGTTATTATAGTTGACATTAAATTCCATGAGTTCAACAAAACTTCTGGGTTAATTAATTATTAACTTAATTAGCAAAACTCGTCGTAATTAACTGTGTTTTATGTAAAACGAGCTTTAATTTCAAATTTATGTATTAGTTATATTCAATACAAACTACGATGTCTACTCAAGACAAATAGTTCTATGCTTATAAACAATTAACTGTACAAAGACAAATATAATTTAGGCAAGATTTTGAAGAACAATAAGAATTCTTTAGGATAAACATATGATTTTTTAAAAAACTATGCTAAAATGTAGTAATAGGTCTTTAATAAATTGTCGTATGTTCGAAATAAAACAATATAAATATACAAACGAAGAATCGATTGACCTTTCAAGAGTGGTTTGATACTAGAAATTGTAACGAAAACAGTTAAGAGACACAAAGTACTCTCCATTTTTAAAAATACTCATTAATCCCTTAAATATCCCTATTTATAAAGTACTAACTACATAATGCAACGAAGTTAAAAAATTTATTTAAGAGTATTCCATAACAAAGGATTATATTTTAAATTGCTTTTTTTGGCAAATATTTAATTTATTTAAATTTAAAGTGTAAGCCACTTTTTGCCCAGAATACTTTACTCGCCTCTTTTTTTAAATATGCTATTAATAAGGTTTAATTTTAATAGCGCGTAGATTTTTCTTCCCTGAAAGCCGCAATGAAATACCAACGAGTAAGTATTAAGATTGTATGAGTTATTTTTAGAGATCAAAAATATATTTTCCTCAACACATCTTATTAACGAGAGTAAATATGATTAGAATAAAAAAAGTCATTACTTACAAAAACATCAAGAAAATGTTAAATTAAATCTTGGCCTCATGATGTTAAGTAATAATAAAATATTAATACTATGCTATGGCCATATTAAAATACTAATACTACTACATAAATTACTAAGTCATACGAATTAAAACTATGCTTGATGTTATGGGTTTTTATAGAAGATACACGAGATAAAAAGATTTTTTGTCTTATTTTTATTCGGCATGTGTTTGCTCTCACAATTAGTGATTTGTTTGAAAAGACAAAATAAAACGTTATTTTAAAGGTGGCAAGGAATTTGAAATGGTAATTTTACATAAATCTATCCAAGAAAATTTATTCAAATCCAGTGTACAATCTTCTAGGTCTTAGTATTTATTCATCCAATAGTTTTTACAAGATTATCTAAAAATTAGACAGACCTTTCTGAAACAAAAGCAAAGCTAAGTAGAATTTATTATATTATTAACTTAAAAACAAGGAACGTAATAAATTTGCAGTACGTACAAGAGAATTATTTCCTTTTATAGTTTCAATACATTATATATATGTAGACACATATATATTTATAGATATTATATATATACCATACCCAAATAAATTTTTAGATATAAATGTATCTATCTATGTATATAAAATATATATGTATCTTTATTTATTCCATTTGTATATTACGATATAAAATCTCTTACAAGAAAGGCAGCCTCTGTTATAATGCTGTATTTACGTATTCGACAAGGATTTTTTTAAATTTAAGGCATTGCTTCAAATGTTACTAAAAAAAAATTCCTAGAAAACCGAATAACTGTTCATTTTTTTTTATTTATAATTACTTTTATGTAGCTTGTTTACTTGTACCACATCATTAACTAATATTTGTACTAGTTATTAATCGATATATATAAATTACATGCATATTAAAAGTTAGTAGAATATAATAATAATATTTTATGTTTGATTAAGTTTAGCGACGATCTTTGTACATTAATATCAGTACTTAATATCAGTTACTGACCGTCTTACAGATAGATACTAGGCTTGCGATGAACAATTTAAATAAACCTTTTTTTAGTCCAATTTATATTTATGTTTATGTTTATTATACTTACATAACAAAGTTTTTCCACACGGTCTCAAAATAATAATTTACTTACATTATTTGTTGTAGTTACTTGTTTGTTGTTTAAACTAATTACGCATATCTGCTAATCGGCAGAATGACGTTTTCATAACGAATTCATGCCGTAATTAAGTTCTTTGATCTTGTCGCCGTAGCACTTGGCGTATATTATTGTAAACATAATAAGGTAACCGATTAATAACTTAGTAAAAACATTTCACTGTTTATTGTGTTCGATCACTACCGAAAGCCATAAAATGTAATACTATTAAAAAGAGGAAAACAGTAACGATTTTATTCTCCTACCGAGTAATAGATAGCTAAGGAATGATTATTTGATGTTATATTATTGCACTTATTGAAAATATTGTAAACACGTATCATGCGCATGGTTTATTGGAATCACGAGAAAGTTTTCCTTAAAAGAAATCTCCTTAAATCCCTTATTAATTCTAAAATAATTCTTTGATGTTCTCTTTAAAAATTAAACTTATTTGTTATTATAACATATAACAAATATTAAAAAATTAGCCGTAGTCATAAAATCATAATGAAAGATATTTTAAGGAAAAAATATTCTTATAAAAATCACTTGCCCCGGATAAATGTAGAAACCAATTCTGAAAAGGAATTTTAGTAGCAGGCTATAACCAAAAGAGTGTTATGATCGTAAATTATTTAATACTACGCAGGAAAGAATTAACTCGAATAATCTTTTTTTTATAATATTACAATATACACTAGTAGGCCAGAAAAAGTACATGCGTACGTTATGTTGATATGTTGAACTGTTAAAATGAATGCATTCTTTTATAAAAAAGCAAAAGTAAAAGAAAAATCAAGTATTTTCGAATTGGTATTATGCAATACAATTCATGATTGTACAACAACGAATAACAATCTATCATAGCATGTCATAGTACACATGGTCCACTCTGAAATGT
The DNA here is from genome assembly GCA_018246255.1 of Pachliopta kotzebuea. Taxonomy (NCBI): domain Eukaryota; kingdom Metazoa; phylum Arthropoda; class Insecta; order Lepidoptera; family Papilionidae; genus Pachliopta; species Pachliopta kotzebuea. The sequence continues at coordinate 26,211 of DWLS01000178.1, read as the reverse complement.
GCTGAACAATGACAGCTGCTGGAGATTGATGTTCATGTAACAAAAAGATGAACCCTGAGTCAAAAATGCGTGCTATGTCATGAAACAACGCTATTATACAAAACGTAACATTGAAGACAAATGTTCACAAACTTCCGACAATAACTTCCAACGGCATTCTTTAAAAAGAGTTGCTGAAAAAGCTATTGCGTTTTTCCTGGCATTGTTCACAGCCGCTTTTTTCATTAAGTCTATACTGTGTGTCGTGAATGATGTTGTATTTATAATATTGGTTTATTGTTTTTCTTATTGAATGTTGTAATCTAGCACATTTTCTTCTTCCTAGTTTTAATACCTCAATTTTCAAAACTTCACGTGTGAAATTGAGAGAAAATTTTGTAATCGACAAAAATTTTAATCATCTTATAATATTATCACTAATATTTCTATAGTGCACATTTAACAATAAAAAAAAATAGAAATCTTAAGAAAAAAAGAGTGTTTCCTATTTTATAATGTATTTAAATCTTGTATAAATGATGAGAATCAGTACTTAAGTTTATAATAACTTTTCTTAATATTTTAATTTTATTAACCACAGAGCGGAAAAAGTATTATAGAAAAACATCAAGAAGAGAGTTGTAACTCAATATGTTTATTTAAAAACAGATTTATTACATTTTGCATTTTCTTTTAACAAGAAATTTGGTACCTCTCTTCCAAAAATTAAGGAGGAAATGGATAAATTATTAATTTCCGCTATCCTTTCTTAACAATCGACAAAATCACGTACATTATTGTTATATGATAGAAATTTATAAATATGTAATATTTATTTCTATGATGACATCAGACTCGTGACAAAATAATTTGGTTTGATACCTGATTTCAACGAAACCTGTTAGGAACCCTTACCACGATATCATGGTAAGGGTTCCCAACATGTTTTACTATACTAAATAATAGAACTACTTTTCCAACATATTTTTTACTGTATCAGCGTTTAAACGCTGTTATAGTAAAAAAGCTGCTGCCTTGTTATATTACAGCAATCGTACATATTTACCGACTTTGTTATTATTTATTTAACATTATGTGAAAAGGTAAACAACTTTTAGCTAATTTAAAATAAACGGTGTTATTTACGAAGGAACGAAACAAAATAAAGAAATAAATTAATTAATTTTGTTTCGGACAACTGTTTGGTTACTTGATTATACATCATAGAACTGTCTCTAACAATAAGCCACTATTTAAGTTTTTATTAATATATTATATTCTTTTATTGCCATGACGCATGAAATGGCGAATCTCATCAGTTCATCAATTTTTAACAACAAAGCCCTTCGTAACGTAACACAGAAACCTATGCTCACTCGTTAACGTATTTATAGCAAGAATAGGCACTAGCTAGGTAGCGTCGTAAAGAATGCTACCACTAACTAAAATCTACAAATTATCACCTTAATTAAGATAACTATAACATAAATAAAATGTGTATTTCTCCTTTTGTGTAGCAGTGACAACGCGTTTTCAACAATTCCGTTATATATCATGTTTTTGTGAACGCGGTTTTCATTAAGCTGCGGTTGTAATAAATCTACTAAGGTGATCGTTACAGCCTTGTAATAAATCTACTAAAGTAATTACTTACCGCGATGTATTGTATAATACGATAAACAATTACTCGCGACATCTTCTTCAATTTGAAATAAATTTGAATTAAGATTTATAATCCTTGAAAGCAGAAACGATGAATTCATCATTCTTATAAAATAAATAAAAAATAAATGTAAATGCAAATTGTTTTTTTGTTTGTACATTTTCCGATTTTTGTGGAATCGGTGGTAATGTATCCGCTATCTTGGATTAATCCTTTTTAATTCTATTCTGAAATCAACACGTTGTTTCTTAGTATGTTTATATTAAAACTTAGAAACGTTGAAGTTGTTTATATTAAATTAACATTATAATTATTTTTAACAAAATTTCATTTACCTATTATTGAGTAATAAGAAGTTTTTCTTTTTTTGTACGTTAACGAAAGTGTTGTAAAGAAAAGTAAAATCTCACGGACGTAACTAATATATCGCACACCGAAACACATATTTATCAGATAAAATACTAGGTAAAATATATTAGCTAGTGTGTCTTCAATTCTGTCCTTACTAGTAACTGCTATTCATAAGTAGAGACGTTGCAAAAGATGATATTGCGATTAAGTATTTTTAACAGTTATGACTATAATAGTCATCATAATGTGTTTTATTTGTTTATAAATAATTATGTAGTCACACTAATTAAAATAGAAATTTTATTGTTCTGGGACAAAAATTTTAAACCTTTGAAAATGTAATGAACACCTAGTTTAACAGTACAATGCTTAAGTAGGCAATTAGTTTAAAAGGTTAGCGAATTGTAATAAAATGCAATAGACAAACATTTTTTTTCTTAAATTTAGCTTAATTTTTTCTTATCAATTTTTTTATAGACAGTCTAATATTTTTAATCAACTTTAAAAAAAGTGCTCTGAAAAGAAATATATCAATTTTTTTACACAAGATACGCCTTTAGAGTAAAAGAGATAGATATATAAAGCACTCCACCAATCATGTGATGATACCAGATTAATATTTTTCCTGTCAAATTGTCAAACAAATACGTATTGATGGTGATTTGTATAATCGTTTAAGTTTACATTCGCATTGGTTTAAATTCTTCATATTTTGAAATTTAAAATATTATCATATGAATATTTTGGGTGTTTTGTGGCAATTACTGTGACAACAGCAGTATGGGATGTTTTACATGGATTACAGGTGCTCAGTTTTATCCGTGCGATTATATTGTTCATTATTATAAGTGCAACTTTATACTAGGACGTTTGTAATATATAAAATAAACAGTAAATAGTTGTAAAAATTAATTCCAATTTAATTTATGGAAATAATTCATTCTAGATCTTTTAACTTTATTATATGTAGTAAAAACTAACAAAATCTTTTGTATTTTGATGCAAAACCAAATTTAAAATAAAAAAATTACAATACTGTTCGTTGTTATGAAGACCTCCCCAAAGTTACACCAATACGATACCATTGTTGTCTATTTATAGATGTAAATCAGAATGCATAAATGTTAATATATCTTACTTATGTAGTTGATATAATAAAGAACAATATGTAATAGACAACATGTTTACATGTAACATATACAAAATGTTCTATTTTACCATAATAAGATATTTGGTCTTATAATAATATCAACAACCAAACTTGAAATATTAGATGATGAATTGTTTTTTCGGAACAAAATGTATGCTTTTTAAAAGTGTTCATTAAAAAATAAATAAACACATATTCTTTTTTAGGCATCAAAATAACTTTCAAAGACAAAGAATTAAATAAAATAGCAGCATTTTTTAATGCATTTGCTTTCCTATTGACTAGTACAGCTTTGGTACAACCTAGTTGGTTTAGAATTAAGGGTCTCCATTGCACACAGAGCCTATCACTGGCACAGTTTTTTACTTTTGATGAAGATGGTGATGAGGATGATCAAATAACAATACACCAAAGTAAGGGGTTTAATCCTATTAACAGACCAGATTTTAATGGTAAGCAAATGTTTGGTAGATAATTTTTAAAATAAAAATGTGTAACTTAAAAAAAACCAGAGAACCTCAACGCATAACTTTTTCAATTTGAGTGATGAGTTTTTTTATCCAATGTAAGTTATTATTTCATTTCTATTTGTCATTTATGGTCTTACACACATTTGTAGAATTTACTAGTTCTATCCTTGTATTTATAATTTTCCTGTAATTTTGATGTATAAACATTTCTTAATCTAATTCTGTATACAATTCACAAATTGATATTAAATAAAATATTATAATATTGTATTCTTTTAAGCATCATCTCTTTTATTTTTCAGGTCTCCCTCCTTGTACAACACCAGAAATAATAACATTGATGCGGGTGCTAATACTGCTATGTTTTATATTGTTATTATGCTCCAGTATTGGAGTGTTAATCAACTTGACAAGCCTAAATAGTAAAGTTATTAAAATGTTGAGAAGGAATGCTGTACCAAGCATAATGTGTGTGTTTTGGGTTATTGCTATTGTTGGAGTGTGTTATTACACTACTGTTGTTTTAGGAAATGTTAACAACAGCGATCCAAACACAATACAAGTCGACTATGAGTATGGATTTTATACAATAACAGGAGCAGGTATTTTATTATACCATTAATTAACAATAGTTTATCATCATATATTGCTCTCATCTATTAAACATAGGCCTCCACATTTTAAGGAGAATTTCTGTAAATGTCATACTTAACATAAAAGTTCACTGAGTTCCTCCTTGTTAATCAATGTTCTAAGTCATTTCTTGCAAGTGGAATGACTAAGGAAATTATTCAACAGCCATATACTTTATAATAACAATTTTACATTTAATTTTGTTAATGATATTTGATGCTGTCTGCATCTAGCCAATTCCTGAGCTGAATGCAGATAGCGCAGGACCAATAGGAGTGGAGATTTTTGGGGGCAGAGTATATAGTATCCAGCAGTGGACGTTTAGTGGCTGATAACAGTGATGATGATGATGATTTGATGCTTTGATGTTTATTAGAATCATACACTACTTTTTAATAAATTTCATTGCTTAAAGCAATGTTATGTATCTAAAATTTTTGGCAAAAAATTGTCTTAAATTTTTATTGTAACTAATTATGTCTAAGCATTTTTAACCAGGGGTAGGGCACTCTTGACAGAGACCACCTATATAGGTGCCACAGAAGTGCCTATTTTTACCAATGTAAGACAATAATGTATAGCAAACATTACTGTGTTTAATTTTGAACGGGTAGCTTGTGAAATTACTTAACACATCATGTCATGAGGTATAAAGCATTTTTGGGTGCAGTCCATATCATTCTCAATAGGATCTGATTTCTGTATATCAGTTACAATTACTTGAACTTCTTGGCTATCTTATCACTACAACAAAAAAATTCAGACAAAGCTTAAATCAATTTCAGGTGCTCTTGCTTTATTAGCATCTGCTACTAATTTGTGGGGAGCCCCCTTGTCTAATGATGAAGATTTACAAAGACGAAATTTAATGGAAGATTGGGATGGTTATGAAGCACACAGTGTAGGACCGACGCCTGCTGTACCGACTCTGCCACCATATACACCAAATGCTGATTATATATCCACATTACATCATAACTTTGCTCCACCAGTTTTAGGTGCACAACAATACTTTCCTTTTGATGATCTGTCCATTCTACCACCGCCCCCACCATATACACCATGAGCTTTATTTAGTTTATTTATGTTCTTAATTACTTATGTTAATTTTGAAGTTTATGATGACAATACACATAAAATCTGAAAATATGTGGAGGTTGATTATCTCATGAAACTAATATTTTATTCGTTTATATTTGAGTATTTTGAAATTTAAATAATATAAAGTAAACATATCTGGAGCCCTGACAGCTCCATTTGTAAGGTGCTTATACTCTTTCTACTTTTCAAAGTGGTGCGGGTACAATCCGTACTGAACTTAAGTGTAGTGGCAGAGAATGAAACCATTTTAAGGAAACTGATACTTTCCAAAAATAACAGTTCTCCTAGGTATGTGATAGCCACTAATCCACACTTGCCTAGTTTGATTGATAATTCACTTTAATCTCTTGTGAGAAAAGGCCTCCCTAAACTTACAGTGTTAAGAAAAATATGAGAATTTTTTATTAAGCATCATTTTGTTTAAATCGCTAAGTAACTATAAAAACCAAAATTGTTGATTAATCTGATATTTATATGTATGGCTCAAAACATCTGAATACTCAATTTGTCACAGATTTATTTTTAAAATCTAAAATAGTGATACAATATAAAACCATTCAATACTCTGCAATTATATTTCTCGAATTTTAAATAATTTAATACATAAAAAATATATTAATCTCAGATATGTATGTATACAGAAAAAATAAAGCCAATGTAAGCACTTTTTTTGCCTAAAAACTGGTGAACTTATTGTAATTTAAATATATTATACATCACATCTTCGAGTTTTATATAAGTATATATAACATAATAACAGAGAAAAAGCTGATATTTATATGTACGTATAATGGTTGTGAATTAAGCTGAATTGAATATTTACATTGGTAATTGCCATTTTAGTGCCTATAATATGTGTGCATCTCCTTTGCACAATGCTATTTATATATTTAAATTGCCTTCGCGGCGCTATGGATATGCGCTTGCCTTTTAATCCGTCGAAGTCGCTAGTTCGGTTCTGGAATAATAATGTTTGATTGGAGGAATAGTTCTTTGGAACCTGTCTGGCCAGCTTTCTATATTGTAAATCTGCCGTCATAACTAATATTGTAGTTTTTCGGCTCTCCACATGTGAGCTGAAGCATTCTGGTAGAACATAATCGACCATTCAGTCTCATTATCCTTAACACCATGTGAACCTAAAGAACTTAATATTAAGTGTTAGACCATTGTATATGCCCAAAAACTACCATCTTCAAATCTTATGAATTATATTGAAGTCGAGATATGGTAAGACGAACATTGTTAATAATTAAAAATGTGATACTCTGTGAATATCATCACATTGTTCAACGCCTAAATAAATTTTAAGAGTTAATTTGTATTTAAGATTAAAAAAAATATATTTTATAATATTTTTAGTTTGGATTAGCAGATTAAATTATAGCATTAAACTTTAATATCACAAAAAACTACTTCAACTTTTCTGCTAAGTTACCTATCTGCAAAGTTTGTTCTATAATACTGCTATGTAAAACTGCCAGAAACTGGCACCTTTGTGTTGTACTTGATATTCTTAGTGCTATAAACTTTTTCAGCTTCTAAAGTGAATCAATTTTATTCTTGTTCTCTCTGAGTACATTGCATTCTTTATAAAATTTTTATCAAAGTTAGCTTTTAAACACAACCGTCGTCTCAAATGATAAACATCCTCCTATGGACATAATTCTTTTGAAATACAATCATTCAGAATTCTAATTTAGACATATATAAATAGTCTTAGATCTGAAGCGTATAAGCAAAACAAATACAAAATTTTATGCCTCTACCTGTTACCAAAAATTAAAAAAATGTTACTAGAATAATGTTTGTTAACTTTACAGAAAATGCATAGATATAAGTATAGTTGTTCCCAGCAGAGCAACTGAAACTTATTTTTACATTTATATATGTAACAAACTTTATTTTAATGTAAAACAAATATGCAATACATATCTATTATAATGTTAATTTTTTTTTATTGTTTACCCTGTAACAAAAAAATATGTGGGTGTGATAGCGTTTATCAAGTGGTGAAGGATTTCTTTTCACAAAAGTATTTAGCGTAGCCAATAACTGAACTAGCGAGACAACACCTTTCACTCTAAGGCAAAAAATATTAAAGTAACAAAGAACTTTATATTTTTTAGATTTTTATTTAATGAATAAAAGGCAGAATAAATTAAATATAGATTATAACATTTAATATTTATTTCTACATCAATACAAAAACTCCTTTAATCTACAGTCTCCAAATTAGGACAAAATGTGATTTTAAAAGAGATTTTTGTACAATTTGTTTTGATTATTAAAAATAAATAGCCTCCTTAGTGTTCTCACTACTGGGTATAAGTGCCTAATCTCATAATGTGAGTTAAGAACATTTATCGACTATACTTGCCAAGAGCAAGTTGGAGAATGCCAAAGTACAAAAAAAGCTGATTACTAAAACACAACTGTCCTCATGATGGTTTTATTTCCCATATGCTTAGGGTTGTTGAGGATTGAACCTGCAACACCTTACTATGTATACACTGAATTGAACTATTGCAGCTTCATGTTTACTGGATATTCTTATTAAATCAAGTAAGAAATGTAAATACTTTACATATCCTTAGTTTAAAAAGACTAGTTTATGTCATGCAATATTATTTGTAAATACATCAATACAAGAGTATGTATGGCCTTAGAACACTCAAATATTATTTATGGCATTACAGGCAACAATAAGTAATCATCCTGATCCAAAAGATAACCACTAACAATTACCACACCAATCTCTTGTTTTGACATGCTTCTCTTCCAGTGATTTTTACTGAACTGTCAGACTACTCTGTTGAGGGGCCTATGATAATTTAATCTACCGAAATATTGTTGCCATTTCAACACCTTTACCACTGCATTAGCTAAAATTAATTTTTGAAATAATGTTACAATACATTTAATAGTGAATTTTTTAAGATTAAATAGCAGATAAACAACCCGTATAAATAAACAACAATGTAAGAATACTTCAATTTATTACTATTTACTATTCTCCATTCTTTAATTATTATTATTTTCGTTTATAAAAACAAATTGTCTATACAAACTAGATTATAGCTTAAATATTGTTTTAAAAATTTAGTCATAAAAATTATTTAAGTCATGTTATTACTACTTCACATATTTTAGCCATATATAGATTTTCAGAATGACTTTCATTTACAATCTAATACATGTAGATATGGGCAGCAGCAGCAGTCTTATAAGGCATGTATTGTTTCAATCAATAAATAATAACACCTAATTAGTCTTTGAATGCACTCAAGTCAAAATGTGGCTGTTGTGTTTTTTCATGAACAAATGTATTAAGTGGCTTACTCAACCCTGGCAAGTCGCTGATGCCGAAATTTGTGTTAAAATTTTCTTTAGGTACAAACACTGATGAAAATGTTGCTTGTTGTTTGTCAGGAGATGTTGAAGGTAGATTCAGGTATTTTATTCTTTCCTTTTCAAGGTAATTAACTCTTTCTTTGAGAGTTACATTTTCATCTTTAAGAACTTCAACTTGCAAAACAAGTTGCTCTACCAGTGAATGTAAATTCTGGCTGAGAATCTGTAATTCTTCAACAACTGTTTGTTGAGTCTTCTCTGTTTTCTTTGCATCCATTAAATCACCTTTAGGTTGTGCACCTTGCACAAGAGTTGTTTCAGATGATAAATCTTCATTTGACATCTTATGCAACAAAGCCTCTGACTCGTTTATAGCTCTATAAATAGCAATTTGTAATTTAGAGTATTCATTACTTTGTAAGTTGAGGTGTGGATCTTTACTCAACAGTTTAATATTTTCCATGGCCTTTTTGACACGAGTATATTGTTCTTTCTTACTCTTGATTAGATCCTTTTGTTTCAAATGGTAGCTATGTTGAAGACTGATCGATTCCAGGGCTACAGAAGATGTTGTCGACTTCATAGCGTCTAGTAGCAGTTCCGCCGCATTGTGATGGCACTGCATCGCTTCGTCGTACCTGTTGTTAACCAAAAGGGCTTCAGCACGTCGATGCTGCTGATGAGCCTGTAATCATGAATTATTTACTATATTTGAAATTTTTAAATTTTCTTCAAGAAACCAATCATTTACCAGGTTTAGAGGATGCGAATCCATTTTGTTTTTGGATGTAATAATGTTGATTTCAAAGAAGACGTTTAAATTTTGGCTATAAAAATAAACAAAGCGGAGAGATTAATGTCAAAACTGACAGAACTTTTTGTTGCAATGTAATAAAATGGAAATGACAATTATTTAGCTCAAATGTTAGATAATCGGTCGTGACACGCTGGGCAAGAAATAGTAGAGGCTGATTCTTATTTCGAAAGAAAGTTGCTGTCTTGGAACAGTAACCTCAACGCTGACTATGATCCCCAGACATGAGGGACCAACTGTAAGAGAGATGTGAAATATATTCCGCCACATAAAATCGACACATTAAATATTTTTAACACCTAATGCTATAATTAAAACTCGTCGTATTTTTATTAAACATAACATTTATTAAAAATTTAATAAATGTTGTCTACCTGCCGGGCTAGTGCACTTTTGAATATATTACATACCAATGAAACCTGACGTTAATTGATCATATCGACTTACGATGTTTTTAACTATAGGAAGCAGAAACTCAATAGTAACGAACCCGTAACTCTCCGAAACGAATATAATAAAATAGAAGATAACGTAAATGGAACAGAAAAGAATAGAACATAATGGAAAAAAACAGAAAGTAACAAAACTAAAGACAATATAACAGAAGAGAAGTGAAGAGAACCGCAGGACAAGGCAGCGTACCGCAGGGCAGTGTAGTGCAGGACAAGGTGTTTTTTTTACTTAAATGCCTTCGCATACCTTCCTTTGCGGGGGCAAAGCTGTCGGACTTGCTCCGACTGAAACCACCACGACATTCCACATTCGCTTTAGAGCAGGGTCACGAAAACCATAAGTCATCCGGGACTCGGCTAGCGCCGGTCTCATCGCGCAGCTCCACCTCTTGGGGAAATAATCTCCTCCTTTCCGGTAAGGCACGCTGAACACATAGCACGCCCTCTTCTTTGGCCTTTCGTCGTATGGGCAACAGATTACTTCGAATCCATCACCCAAAGGCCATGGGAGCCATGAGAGCAAGTTTTTCCGGCTTCCTGCGGCGGATCTGGTCTTAGGCTTCCCCGCCAACCATTGTGGCCGCAAAGGATAGGCGGTGTTACACTGGCATTCCACCTTCCCTACAGCACCACCTCGGCTGCAGTAGGCAGTAAGCGCGGCGCTGAATGCATCGCACCCTGCTTTCCGCACCCCGTGGCCCATCTCTCTCATCTCTCTCATCTGGGTGAGCGAGAGCCGCAGCTCTCAGGTTCGATCCTGGAGTGGCCACCTCGGCCAGCGTTACGCCTCGGGCCAGCCGGTAAGTTCCTCTTCGCATCACCGTGGGTGACGAAACCACGGTTAGTAGAGCCCCTCTGTTACGAAAAGGCGGAAACCAGTTCGGGGAGAGAACATGGTGTTCTATTATGTTAAAAATGAGTGCTTCTTGCTATCAAACAAAAAGTTTAGCGAGTGTAGATATATTTCTGATTATCTACATTTTTTTTGCACTAATATTAAAAAAAAACTCTTTTTTTATCTCTTATGGTCTGGTAATGAAACCTTAAGCCAAAGCTTTTCATTCCTCTTTTAATAACAGCCAATATCCTCATGTATACAATAAATCAATTACATCTCGTATAACATCAAAAATATTCGTTAGAAATAATATATATGGAAAAATGTTTGATGCGTCAGCTAATATTAATAATAAAAGTAAGCCTATAGAAGAATTTTTTTTTGGAAATATTTTTCAAAAACAACCTTATTTAAAGAAATTATAGCTTAACCTTAATTACAAATAATAACCGTAAAATTAAAAAAGTACAGAAAACGTTGTTTACGTAATTGTTTAAGTTATACGGTAGGTTGAATAGTATGCACAACATATGGTATTGCTTGTAAACATTTCGTTTAACACACGAAACTGCCACATTCATGTGCAGTATTAAACTTCGCAATGTTGAAAACGAGACATTTGATTTTAATTACGTTTACAATAAGTACACCTTGTTTTGGGGTACCACAGTGTTCAATGGCTGATGTTAAAAGTCTTCTTGAGGGTTGTGACAGATTAACTGGCCTCAATTTAACCAGCGTTGGCGGTACAATGGTGAATGATCACAATTGTGATGTACTTCTTCCAAAACAAGTTTTTATTGATGAGCCATTGTTTCAATACGCTTTAGCTGATTCGGTAGGTGATAAAATAAAAATAAACTGAGTCACACTTCTAGTAGATGTGTAAAACGGAAAACGTTTAAATATTTGTTACAGAAAAAATTTTACACTATAATAATGGTAGACCCAGATGCGCCACCGCAAACTGAAGGAGAGTTTTTTCTGCACATGTTAAAATCAAATATACCAGTAAGTAATTTTTTGAATAATTTGCTGTTTTTACAAAATTTGAGTTTTATGAATGCTTATAAAAAGTTATCTTCTTATTTCTAGGGCCTTGCTTTAAGGGCAAAAGAAAGCAGTAAAACATTTGGAATTGATTATAGAGGTAAACGTTGATTTTATTTTCAAACAATTTTATTTTGGAGCGTCCGTATATTGTTATTTATGTTTTTTAAGGTTATAAATCACCAGCGCCCCCTCGTGGTACTGGACCGCACCGTTATATAACACTTCTCTACGAACAAGGAGACGGAAATAATTTCTTACCCAGTGTACCGCCATCTCGTAGTCGATTTACACTTTCCAATTGGCTTCGGGGGAAAAACTTGTGTGGACCCGTAGCAGCTACTCAATACAGAGCACAGTTCTAGATGGCGTTGATTGTTTTTAATATAATGAGTACATTAACTTTAACTACTTATATAAACGATAATTAACAAAAAATAAGTCTTATTATTACACTTCAATGGAGACATAGGTTAACACAAGAAAATTTGCGTATTGTGATGTGAAGCAATAGGTTTTAGTTATTATTGACTTATATGTATCATTTGTCAACGGTGTTATTAATAAAGACGTTAAATAAAAGTGTAACTGCAATTTTATATACACGGTCGAAGGTGCATTGTATCTAGTGATATTAACAAAGTTCAAAACATGCAATGTATAAATATTCACAATGACAGAGATACTAAATTGTAATTATTTAATAAGTAGTATTACACTACTATAAACGAGGCCATGGTTGTTTTGTCACTTTACGACATTGTATCTAAATTATCTTTTAATAAAATTATTAAGTTCGGAACATATTTTGAAATGTTTTTCGTGTGTTAATAATCAAAAGAGAAGTATTGTAGTATATGTTCTAAATAGCTCAATTATTAGCCAATAAGAGTCTATATTAATTAAATACTAATACAATAAAAGAACAATAGCGTTAATGTTTAACTTCAACAGCCCCGTCAAACAAACTTGAAAAATAATAGCCGCGAGTGCAGCGTAGGCAGTGTAGGCAGCGCACGCGACACTTGCCTCACGCCGACCCACGCGCTGTGGCCAACCACCGCGCCTAATTTATTTAAACAAATTATTTTCTCATCTTACACTAACTACTGGTTTTATTATCTGATTTATGTTACCTGTAGTTGACGTTAGATAATTGTAGATTATTTTAGAGTTACAGCTATAACGTGTAAACTAAGATACAACATAGACTAAGTCACGAATATTCCAAAACTTGTGGTGGAGTTTATATTATGGAGTTAATAGAGTCAGATTTCATATATTTACAATAGATTAACTCTTGATTTAAATTTACTTCATGTTAGGTTTACGATGAGTGTAAGAACTAGCCAAGGAGCTTAGAAAGAAACTTTTGATATGTAATGTTCACAATGTATATTACCCAAATCGAAATAGGAACCTATGATTTATAAAATAGGAAGTGAGTTCTGCGTCAATAACAATAGTAAGAGATAGCAACAAAAACTGTGTAGCTGCTACTTTAAAAGTATGTGAAAGATCTTTAATATGGTTACAAATATGCTTAACCGCAGATCGAGTGAACCAAATTAAGCGTAAACAAGATCAATGTAGTTTAAAATTAAAAGTAAAGATTAAGGACTGTGGTGGTTGGTGTTACACGTGGGACATCGAGAAAATCGTAAATTTTAGCATATCAATTTTAAACTAATAAAACACAAAAATAACAGATATACTACTAAATTTAATTATAGGGAATACATAAACTTCAAAACCTATTATTATCAATTACGCAAAACAGTATCGATCGTGATATCGTAAAAACAGATTATTTCTATGTCCGAAACGAAAATTAGAAATAAATCCAAAATAGAGAAGGATTCCAAATTTTATGTTTTAAGTAAATTAAAGGAATAATGACTAAACATAATGAAATAATAAAAGACTAATCATAAGTAATGTTCCCAGAATTTTATTACGATAGCAGAATTGTTGAAGTGATGATTAATACAGTTTAACCACAAAGTTTAATTAATCCGCGTATGTATAAAGAAAACATTTTTAACAATTGTTCTGTTATATTAAACTTTTGTAAAAACTGGAAACAAAATTTCTCAAACAGTACGTGTGAGAGAATTTGTATGGGTCCTTACTATTAGTGTCATTATCTTCGATACCATATGTTCCATGTATTAATTCGTAAGTGTGCCGTGCTCATAATGAAAACTCTTAAATACAATGATAACTTTTGGAATAATACATAATATTTTATGCCTTTTATCTTCCTCACTTAAAATCATCACACAACATTATTGCTTTTGAATAATCCAGGTTTGTATGATAATAACTAGCTCCTGATCCATAAGAAAAGACAGTAAAATGTTAATTGAAAAAAGTAAGACTTATTATTATTCAATTCTCGTTAATGCTTAGTTTTTTTCTATCAGTGTTATATCACCGTTACAATGTACCAATGACAAGGTCTTTTAAATAAAATTTAAAACGAGATCAAATCCTATTGGTCATGTTGTCATATTACAGGTTTGGTCGTCACTTTTATCACAGGAAGCTCGTCTATCGTAAATTAATCGACATGCCTATCCAGAAATACCAAATTATTAAACCGGTTTGGCGTGTGCGCGGGTTGGGTCGGCCGACCGGAAATGCTCTCAAGAAACGCTATTAGAGAAACACAAAAACTTTATCAATTTACATTTACGGATACTCTATATCTCGAAATCTATGCAACTCACGACTTTGACTTTTTATACCATACGATAACTAAAAAATACTAAAGAATTTAGATTCTATAATAATTAACCGTATAAAAATAGCTCAAGGAGTTATCAAGATAATAGAATTATACTGTTGTTCTAAAAATTAAATTCTATGATCATTTAAACAACGAATAGATAGAAAATGTGGGCGACAGCAGACAGACGACCAGTCTAGACTAGGAGGTCTATAACGAACACTATCGACAGTTAGATAGTATCCTTACGAAGTGTATTTATAGCAATGACGAAGGACCGTTGATTCCTGTGCGTCCTGAAGAGATACCGTAGAACTGTTTTGATATCTCTTAGTAAAGACATAAATATATGAAATAATTTAATTTGTAGCTTAATAAACTATTTACATAAAACGAGAGCTGCTAATTTATTTAAAAATATGTGAACGAAACATTTACGTAATTTTTTAGTCTTTTAGTGTAGTTGAGAGGTTTTGTACCCCAGGAAGAAGAAAAATTGGTTTTTAAGGTTCCTCAGTTCATGATTTCTAGCGATTAATTGATATTCTCTGAAGAATCAAAATATTCCTGCGTAGAATATGGCCTAATATCATCATTACTTAAAATCTTATTCTTTACGATCATAATACAGTGTTTTTATTTGTTTTATTATCTATATAAATGTAAAAATATTTTCTTTGTGTTATGCGATAAAAGAAAACGGTAATAATTTTGAAGAGGTAATATTTCAATGTAACCAGTCAATTTGTAGATTACCCGTTAAAAATAAGCATATATTTGCAACTGACACGGCTTGCAACCAGAAACCAGAAAGTTACGGGTTCCTTCCGGCCACCCACGCCGCCCCCGCGTGCCCTCCCGCCTCCGCAGTGTCGTAACATCAATCACTGAACTAAATAGAAACCATTTCCATGATAATGCTGCCAGTATAAAGGCTAATGATTGTAGCTCTCTAAGTGGGTCATTCATTACAGCCGTTTACGACAAATTAGCTGAAGTTCTTTGAAAGCGATAACATGAAAATCGTATCAGAATATTGCTTTTCACTGATTTCTGTAATTGGCAGTAGAAATAAAACTCCGAATTCGATTTTCTATTCGAAGAAAAAGTTACTAAATTTTCTGGAAAACTTTTAGTTTCCTTCTTTAGTGTTGCCAGTGTGGGTTAAACCAACTCCTTTGCTGAATTTATTTCATTATGTATTAATTCTATTTTTATTCGGCTCATATTCCTACTGCAGAATTAAAATATTATTTTATATTTTAATAATGAATATTATATTACGGTCAAAACGATATTACTAACATAAATAATTATATTTTATAACAATGTAACCGTCTGGCTATGTTTGATTATGACAACGTTATTAATTGCCTCAAAGTGTCCGATAAAGTAAAATCAAACGAGATTCTAATGTAACCATCGCCTAATACAGAGTTAGTTGTTTCTCAATGCTCAATATAATCGCCGTACTACGTCATGCTTAAATCTGTACGAAGGCTAACTGGAGGCGTTAACAGTGCCAAAGCAATTCAATTAATTGTTTATTTCCTTTCAAATCCATTGAATGTTATACCTGCAAATAACGAACAAAGTTAACACCGGTCGTTGTTAGTGAATGAATCCGTTGTGTTGTGAATGGCACGTATTGCATAGACGTTAAATGGTTATGTCCGCAGAAAACGTGTCGGTAACGCAACAGTGGCACACTGAGCGGCGGAGATTGTGTCTTCGTTGACATTTTCCATTAGCAAGGTTGGAAATCGCTGGACGCCCTGTGTTGGATCGGCCGTGACACGTTACGGAGCCTCGTGCGTACGCCACAAATTCGTTCATTGATAAAAAGGTTCGCCCACACTTTACCGAGGCTCCATTCACCGGCGCCAGTGGTTGCACAACGCGCGTGCGTGGCCCTTCGTGCCACGTTTACCCGATTCAACCTTTATTCGGCCTAAACAACTCTCTGTAACAGATCTTACTGTTATCCTCTGTCACAGACAAAAGAAACACCTACAAACAGTATACAAAGATACCGTTTTGTTGTTGAATACAATCTGGTATAACTAAATTATTGCAACAACAAAGCTTACTTTTGAGAGATTATATTCTTTATCAAGTTCAGTGACACTACAAGTAACTTAAATTAAAATTTCTTCATGCCAACTTAATATAAATAATGGAATTATAGAAAGTAATATAATAAAAAAAAAAGTTTTGTTGGCTTCTTTAATGTGTTGCAAGAAAAAGTTATTATCGTTTTAACCACAAAAATTAATAATCTTTTAATAAAACCGATTGAGATGCAGACAGTAATTAACGTAGTCGTCGAATAAATATGTCATCAATTATTTGTGATATAAATGTTAAGTCTGAATAACGAAACTGTAAGTGAGAAGCTACAATTGTTTTCAAATCTAGCAAGTATTATTTAAAACCTAAGAAGTCTTTTTCTAATATTTATGCGATTTATGTGAAATTTATATAATACGTATCATATGACCATTCTGTTTGTTAATAATACTTTTTCATGTAAACCTATTTGCTTGATCGGCTTAGCACTAGTATACACAATGCACTCCAGCTTTTCGATATAAATATACAATTTATTTTTACTTTTAATAGAATAACATGGAAATTGAAAACTCGTATCTTATATTAACATTATAATATCATTTCATAAAATTTCAAACGCTGAGTATGTATTCCACGATACGGTTATGTTCGCGTTTTTCTTATTTAATTTGTACTTAATAAACCTCCGCAAATGTGAGAGAGATTTTTTTCTGTATTTCTCGTATATCTATGTATGTACAGTAGAAAATAATTTTTTTTAAACGTGTTACAGAATGATATTTGTCATATGCTTTCGTGGCGCAGTCGCTAATTACCTTATTTTGTAAAACTGAAGTCCTCGGATTCATTCAGAGTTCCAATGAGTGGCAAAGTTTGGGTGATGGTAGGACTTTTTCGAATCAGCGTGATTAGTAATTACACTGTTATCGAAAGCAAAGCTATGATGGTATCGTAGTCACACATTATGTGAACCCTTCTTCATCTTTAGTCTCATAATCATTTAACGTCATTTGAAATAGAGGTAACGTTCTGTAAAATTAAAGAAAATCTTCATTCTCTTATGTATTTATACTTATGTATAACAATAGTAATTTATCTTGTTAATTATATGTCTTGACAGATTTTATTAACTAGGCCTTAAGTGTTTAGTGAATGAGTAGTTATGTGTGTTAAATTATTACCAAGTTGAAATTTTCCTTAGAGAATTTTAATTACGTCTTCTTTTAAAATAATGCAATAAAAGTAGCACATATCTGGGTGCAGGAGCACTTTGAAATAATGCAGGTTAACGCACCTTAACCGGTTTTATAATTAAGAACACATTTAAATTCATTAAAAATCGTTAAAAATTTCAACAGACCCAAACAGTAAAACGGTACGTTAAGTGGTGACACCAGTTTAAGTAACAAGTCAGTGAATGTTGTCTAATTTAAAAAAAGTGTAGTAAAATAATGCAATTTAACCAATAAAACTATTATAAATCTAATCACATTATTTATCCTTGCATGCTAAATTACCTATAAGAAAAAGAAGGGGAACTAGAAAATGCAAATGTATTTTTTTTTAATAATTAAGAATTGATAACGAAATTATGTATTAATTACAGTTCAATATAACACAAGTGCCTTTTTGTACTGCGAAAAAATATTAGCTATGTACTTCTTCTCCTACTGAAATAAATTATGAATTCTGAATTAGTAAATTGTTAAAAATTAATGTAGTCTTTTATTTTTAAAAAGTTGTTGCAACAATTGTCCACTTAATAACTTGATAATCCTAATTTACAAAGACTTTTAACGTTTATTTTTCGCAAACGCGTTATGATGTCAAGGTGGGTATTTTGACGTGTCCAATAAGAGGTAATTGCAACATTGGCCTCAAGGCTTTTTCGGATTGAATGTACATAAGTTATTGCCGGTGTAATTATAGTTATACAAACAATATATTTAAATCCATTCATGTTTATTTATTCAATTATATTCATTAAAAAGACTAACAACAAACATGCGTAATAATAAATAGAAGATCTTGCCGATTCGAAGTACTAATAAGCACCATCAAAGGCAGGAAGTGAGAGGCAGTTGATGCTACGAATGAAACAATATGGCGGGTATTGGCAAATAATGCGTTTGTTAGGCGCGTGCGGCGAGCGGGGGCGTCGTGGCATCAATGGACCCCTGTGAATCACAGCGGCATCTTCATACCCCACGAGCTGCTCTACCAAGCTTTTATTATTTCGTAACAAAAAATTTACAATGCAAATTAGCCATTTAATAAATTTTTCATGAATTCTTGGTAGGTCTCTGTTGCCGGAGATTGTCAAAGTAAGCACCACCGCATCCTCTGTTACAGCCGACAAACAGTAGTGTGCAAACATTACTGTGTTCCGGTTTGAAGATCGTTGTAAGCAAGAGAAATTACTGCGTTAACGAGACATAACACCTTATTTCCCAAAGCGACAAGCGCAATGTTGTCCAGTATATACCACCATAACTAACACCTCGTTGTTACAGGCAATCGTATGTCTTACTATCAGTTGAACACCATGCTGGTGTTATTAGATAAATAAAAACTATAAAATACATGTTGTAACTTATTTGTAGCCAAAAGTTTTAATATAATTGTTATGCCCTAAATCAGAGTTCCCCAAACTGTTTTGTGTTGTAGACCCCTTGCCATGTTTTTCCGTGTAGAGTAGACCCCCTACTTACCTGGTATTGATTTCCTGTAACTTTCTAACTGTTGTGAAGTTTAGTGTTCAAAACTTAAAGTAAAAACACATGTTAATTTATATATTTATTAATTGAATTTATATTAAAACTACTCAAAATAAGATTGTTGTGTCTGTTATGAAAAATATACGTAACATTAAATAAACATAAAATAAACTATAAATAAAATAACATAAGCAATAAGTCAATATTCTATCATCATCATACTATCTTATAATATATTTTGATATTATAACATAGTAAATAAATAGGTACTATCAGTGTATGTGTTGAGATCCATTATCTTGGACCCCCATTTTCATTTCATGGACCCCCAAATTTTTTTCGCTGACGTAGACTCCTTTCAGGTTGTCATAGACCCCTAAGGGTCGATAAAGTCCACTTTGGGAATCACTGCCCTAAATTAACAGAAAAACCAAAAAGCTAGAAAAAATAATAAAGGAAAAGTATATCAAATTATTGTTGCTTTTTTCTTTATCATAAATTGGTACATAGTCCATATTTTGTTTGGAAATTTTATAATAAAGTAACTAGTCAAAAAGTTTTCAATACACAAGTATCCAAGTATTACCATTTATTTCAAATAAATATAGTACTTTTAATGAATCTTTTCTAAAAATCTTTTTGATTACAGACTTATTTTGTACAATTTGTAGTCAATCTCATTTTTTACGGTAATTAGTTACAATCTAATCTTAATATTATACGGAAAACTATTAAAAATGTCTTTATAGTTTTAAAGAGCTAAAAGATATTAAAATTTACGTAAAGTAACAGTCGTTAGTATTAAATGTCTTGTTCGGTTGGTGCCTCCATACCATTGCAGTTGGTTTGACTTGAAGGCAAAAGGTTACGAGATTTCAAGCCATAGATCCGCTGATAGCTATTAACCGGACGGAGATTGTTTGGTGAGCGGACAATTAATTTTACGTAATGGCTTCGTGTGTGTCTGTCTCTGTTTCCTTAACACAAAACACATTTGCAGGTATTAATGACATAAAGCTTTTTAACAAACGTAACGCAAATATATTTGTGGTTATGTTTACAGTCTATGCAAAGTTATGTACATAATATTATTAAATTTTAACCAGCACTGACGCTTATAAATATTAACGCAGATTAACGATATGTATATAATAAATATATAAACCAGGCGTTATAATATTCCCATAGTTTAAAGTGCAGATAAACATCCAGCAGCTCCAGAGTCTGCCCTGCAATCCTTCGCAACATAAACATGATTAGATTGTGCAGGTGATAAATTTTCTTATTTATTAACGCCCGCTCACGGAAGTAATCTCATAGGCAGCTTATTAGAAAATCCTTATGAATAAAGAAACTGCATTTATGAATTAATTTTTAATGTCTGAATCAGTACACTTACAAATACTGTGAAAAAACTGTACTAAATCTTCGTTCGTACGTTCGTTCGCTCGTTCTGTAAATTTAAAATAGTATTCGTAATTTTAATTTTAATCTTAAATCCATTTGTGGGGTTTAATAAAATCTATACTTGACGTTTTAAAACGCAGAAGCAGACATTTGTTTGCATCAAATTAAAATAAAACCGTTTTTGTGAGTAGACCTTTAAGAATTGTTGCCATTCACCGAAATAATTCTTAAAGATAATCAAAAACATAAATATATCGAGTGGTAATTTTCCATTCACTTATAAGGCATGCTCATTCAGTACATCGTATTTAATATCGATGTTGAATGTGTTGTTAAAAGCTTGGACGGTCAAGTTCATTTCTGTTTTCGGTCACGATCACGATAACGAAGGCTAACTGCACTATGAAGTGTCATAACTCATCTCATATTATTGCCATCGGCTCTGTGCCTTTACCTGTACGTAAGTATATCTCCAAGGAGTATAGTAGCAATTTAACAGTTAACATATATTATTTAAAGTCTTGAGAAATAAATGTTTTGATACAAACATTTAGAAAAAATTAAATAATGTATTAAAGCTTACATTACAAATTAAGTTTCTTCTTTGACATGAAGAGTTATACGATAGCATGTTTCCATTAATAGCATTTTCTGTTTCCTTTCTATCTATTATATATTTTATTCAATATGTCTATCACCGGATTCTCAAGAAAATAAAGTGTAAGGCGTTAAGTTCATTACTTAAACAAGTATCTAACTAGTGTCTAGACTACATGTGTTAACAAAATTTTTGAAACAGTTGATTATATTCTGTTCTAGTACTGTAAAAGTACCTATTTTGGTAGCTATGTATCTTTGAAATGAGAGTTGCTCTATAAAGTATATACCAGCTGTTGGATGATGCTTATCAGATAACAAGCTGTCACAGGGTAGTGCATCTCGTCTCAGCGAATCATCGTAAGCAATCTCTGTTGCCGCTCTGGATCTCCACTTAACATGCATAGAGGCTCAAATAAATTACCAGTGTCGTCATATTTCGTGTTTTTTACCTTTTAACAATAAACGATAAGAAATATCTGTCTGTAACTACTTTTATATATAACTATTATTGGTATATTGCTATAAATTACATTGTATATGCTAGTGACGATGACATAATATTATTTACAAAAGCAACGCCGATGTTTACACCCACATGCATTTGAATTTGTGAATGGATCGTGAACCTAAAGCTCTGAGATCGCTGCTTGCAACAACAGTCACGCCTACGTCCAACAGTGGAGGTCGCCAACTTTCATTCATAATCTGGCTTGGACAAGTTGACGAACGCAAAGTTCAAATCAAAGTCAACTCTGAAGTGTTTTGTAGTTATTTAATATTTGTTATATTAGGAATTAAGGCGTAATATATAAAAAAATAACTCTAATATCCTCTTCTGTATGCTTAGTTTACTTATTATCGTTCAGAAAAAATTAAGGTCCTTAAGTTTATGAGCAGTATTTATCAATTATTAATCAGAAAATTTATATGCTGGACCCAATGATCGGTTCTTAGATCAATCGGCTTGAATTATTGCTGTTTATCTGTATAGATTCTTCAACAATTGCAGGTATTACGGCATTCCTAATTAACTATAATCACCTACGATCACGTAAGCTGTTTTCCACTATTACTCTCACGATTTATATCTGTACTTGGTAAAAAATAATTTAATAACTCCTAAATATTAAGTACATCGTTAAAGTTATCATGAATTACGCGTAAACAATTACACACTGAAATATACACATCTTTCTGTTTTTATATTGTGTACTTCAATAAAAAAACGAAATTCAAATGTCTATTTTTTTGTGATTGATTCTAAGCGCTTTTGCCATTGTAACGTACTAAACTTGTTCCAGAGTAAATAAATAATGAAAGTTTTGGTACATACATTTTTTAGGGTGTTAATCTCTTACGGACAAATCAACTCTTTTAACAAATCTTAAAGCAGTTTAAGTTAAATAATAAAATAAGTAAATATTACATATAAATATAACGCCGTCATTAACGCCTACACTTAAAAAGTATATCGTACTGCAGTTTGATATTATTTGGAAAGTGCTTAGGTTGTATCTATTCATCAACGACTACTTTCTTGTCAGTTTCTTTTTACATTCCATCATACGATGTTATTAATAAAGGTTCACTACATTGAACAACTATACTGCTGCATGGTAATATGAACAGCGGCGGTATCATCACACAAGCCGAGAATACCGGCTTGCTCTACCAAAGTATTGATGTGAGGTCTAAAATTAATAAATCATAATTGGTGCAATGTCTTGAAACGATGCAAGAGATAGATGAAAAGGGTAAAAAAAATACAATCATATAACTTTCACTATGTATATATACGCCATTAAATATGAAGCAACAACCAACACAAAAGCTATTAAAAAGGCGCATTCAAATAGAGTACATTAAAATCTAAAATTCATTTTAGTTTACTACTTTTAACATATAAATCAACAAAAAGACAAAGAAGATGGTACAGATAAAGACGGATTTAACCCGCATTGATTTTTCTATCAGCTAACCTTAGACAAAGAGTAATGTTGAAGGTAGAAACATCGAAAAATCAGAATAAAGTCATATTATCAATTCCGGAACAAGGCCCATTAAGCTTTAAAAAATGTTAAGGTACTTTTTTGGTGTTTACTTGAGTTGCAAAAAAATATTTTATATGGCAATACCTATTCTCTTTATTATATTGTTTTTGTATATATATAAATCCATAACGTCATCATTCATGTACTGTATCTTAGTGTCCATGTTTTAATACAGTTCTTCACAAAATATTCAAGCTTTATAAAATTTGTAGGCTAATAATACAAACATCAACTTTCCCGTTACTAAATAAAAGTCGAATTGCTAATAGTTTTCATTAAGATAATCTACTTTAGAATTTACATTATCTGTTTGCTCAGCATTAATTGAATTAGCAAGATGAAAAATGTTTAAATTATCTACGAAAGTTTCTTTTCTTTCTGTACCAGAAAGTTAAAAATTGAGAGTAGTTTAAATAATATTTTTTTCCCAATTTATGCCCCAAGAATCTTAACAATCATGTTTCATATGGTTTTCCCTGTATTCCTAGTGTTGTTTATCTTTACGTTTATTAAAGACGTTAGGTTAAACATACAGCGATATTAAGAATTTGTTATAGTAAGCTTCCAGAAACATATTTGAAACTATAAAAAATAATTCATGTTAATTTAAAATTAATCCGATGATCTGTTAGAATTCATATAAATGTAAATGATACAAGTTGAATACAATTTATGTATTACATGCAGAAATTTTTATACTTGTGTATTATACACCTGTACAACATATATCATGTAATTATTTGTATATTATATAATCATGTATTACAGTTTAATCATAATATTATATCTCATTGCTTTTACGTCTTGCTAGTGTACAATAACTGTTGCTCCTAATAGTTGATTGGCAGCAAAACCTATTTACGACACTAAGTCCGGTCTCTGTGCCTCAACCGCAAAGATAAATAAAATATTGGAAGTATACATACGTACAGAGATACTGTGCTTTAAATTTCTTTTAATTATAATTGATACAAAGCAAGTATCGAGGCGGGCATCTATTAAACTGTTTCAATCATCCGAGCCGCCGGCCGAGCGCCGCGATGGCGTCCAAAATATTCCCGTCGTTCATTGACACGTGCTAAACCTGTTTCTGAGCGTGTTTTTCTGAATGGCCGTTTCCTTTGTAAGAGTAAACATATTCAAATGTTGCGATTAATTCATGGCTAGATAGTGCCTTGCTTTTATGAATGGAAACAGTCTGCATTTGTGTGCGCGAGACGCGTACGTCGGATGCATGTTCACACATTCGTGTACAAATTTGCATACCGGCTTAAGCGCGCCACGTGCTGTTCACTTCGTATCAAGCACAGTTACTTATTCAATATTAGAAGTTAATTTCAAATGTAATTTTCACGCGATAGTCCATGGTTAGATTTAAAATGTTACTACCGTTACATCATACCAGTTTTGTGTCGATGACAACTTTTAAATTTTAAAATTTATGGTATAAATATTTGACACTATTTAATCACTTGTGTCTTTTTACTTACTCATTGAAACAACAAACAAATAAGTCGTCCATGTCTACGGATCCTCAGCGGTCATAATATTTATTATAATATTTGTAATTTTGTATCTGTACATATCCTTGAGCAATAAAGGATAAGTGTCCGCTCGTGCGTGCCGAGCACAAGCACACCTTGTTAGTATGATTTATATTTTCCTTATGAAATATATCAGCAACAATTCTCTATTTTAATATTATGTATCTATGTAACGCTTTTTACATATGTTGAACTCTTTATTCAATTCTTTGGCATATGTAACTATAATATTTCTAGGAACGTGCAGGTTTATACGCTCTTAATAACAAGCTGCTAGTTTTTTTATACCCCTATAGGTGGCCTACAAGCATACGGCCTGCCTAATGATAGTTAGCTGGTATACACAGCTTATATATAGCATTAATCACTATAAAAATAAGTTTGAACGATTTGTTACACCTCTTATTCTTATAACATTATTATAATATTATTTTTTTAGTCACAGAATACAAATATTTGCACAATACTTTTCAGGGATTATAAAGACTGTGGTATATCCAAATAAAGGCGAGGGACCACTTCTTTCTTCTATTGGTAATTATTTCTTTAACCTTTATTAAAGTTACTGGTTATATTAAGTGAAAATATCAATTAAACAGAATTACATTAATCTATTCCAGTTTTTTCAGATTTATTTATGAAGAAAATTTGTTAAATTAATAAACATAGTACACCACATAAAATTTTATTTAAATCTATATATCGATTAAAAAGGCAACAAGAGCATACTTCATTAAATAAAAAATTGTACTATTAATAGAAATGTTATTAAAAATATATTTAAAAGAAACGCGATATGCAATGTCATATTTACGTTTTCCGTTCAGTATTCCTTGATATTTGCAAAAACAACATGAGATATTTTTTTAAATATTTCCTTTAGCGTTTCTAATAAATAATTAAATTACGTATCAGAATATATACGGAAAATTAAAGGTATCTTAGTTTGGGCCAAGCATATCCAATGGGCGTGAAATCTGTGATCATAATAGGCGCCAAGTCAGAGCTGACCGCTCTCTAACATTAATATCATTCTACAACGGGTGGTCCGCAATTATTAGCAAACAAAGAGGTTCAGAGGACGATGATTAAAGAGATTTCATCATTATGTTGTGATGTACGTAATTAACGATTAACAATATGTATGATAGCTATGCGCCGTGTGGTGACGGCTTTAGAATACAATTTGTCACCACCCCTTCACTGTCCTAGGGAGTCGTAAGAGGCGACTGA
>DWLS01000177.1:0-37716 GCA_018246255.1 Pachliopta kotzebuea | reverse complement strand
AAGTTTGTACCAGAACGCAAGGTGTGGTCATGAGTGAGGAATGCAAACTTAAAGCGTTCTTTCAAATAATGTGGAGCAAGTGGATTGTAGTACACCTGGATTGTAGATAGGAGTACGGAAAATTAAATTAAGAAATTTTAATGTTCATTTTCGAAAATTTGTTAGCTGATAGGATTAACAGAACTCTCAGCAACATATATATGCAAATAATAGCCGTATTACAAGCAAATTTAAATTTCAATCAAATGTTCCGCTATAAAATAAAATTTAAACAATAAAAAAATTCCGATTCAATTTAAATACCGTTTCAATGTGTGAAATATTTCACGTTTCCTTTTGGTATAGTACTAATAATAATGCATGTAACTGTACGGCACGGTAACACAACGTCACGTCATTAAAAAATTCAAGTAAAAATCGACTACATTCTCACACTTGATATATTATAAATTATTGATATATTAACGATGCCTTTAATGTAACAAAATTAATTATGTAATAATTTTGTATGCTACTAACAACTCTATTTCATTTGGCGTTAAGTAAAAAAGTGTTTGTGGAAGTAGAAACTTGCTCAGCTCGTCCAACCAGACGTAACGCTGTAGTGTAATTATAGCAGCTAGCAGATTTACAATATGGTGATGATCATTATAAATACGCGTATATAATCATATGTAACAATTTTGATTACATAAACTCTAGATAGCGAATCAATGACATAAAAGCGATGTAAAAATTATCAGCTAACTATTAGTATATAAATAGATTCGCGCTACTAAGTGCGCATTGTGCTGTCAAGTCATACAGTCGCGTCACGCATCTCAAATTTGTGATTCAATTATGCGTGAAATAACGAGTAGCGAGGGTAAAAATTATATATAAGTAAATTACAAAGGACGTATAAAAATAACCAACAAAGTAACGTTAAATAAATAATCCTATAGTAAATCCGAATTCAAAGTATTTTTTAAAAAACAATCAATAAAATATGTCCAATTAATACGACGCTATCATGACATTTTTATTGTTGTTTCCAGTTTCATAATACAAAATTCCCTATGTGAACGCCAAATAAAGCTAAAGAGATACAACCACTTGGCTTACCATGGTAACTAAACATAAAATGAGAAAACGGTCAAGCTCAAGAATAGTATATAAATGGAACAAAATAATATGTAATTTTTTTTGTGGCTTAATATAAACACTTAATATTATATGACGAAATATTACTTTGTTTTGTAAACTAGCAACAAAAATAAACCTATTGATTTACCCTTTCGACTGACACCACATTATGTATTTTTTAATGCATTTTCCGGGTTCGATTCCCGACACAAACACATTTATTTTTGGTCTTTGAGTGCAGTTCTATTTGTTTTCAAAAATAAAAAGAAGTCTTATTTCAGCAAAATTTACTATCTACAATATTTAAAGTACTTTCCTACCATGTGACATAGCCATAGGAGGGCTTGTGTAAAAAAATTATGAATTATTATTATTTATAGATTTTACTTTCTAGAAAACTTTCACAGCTAAACCTTAACATGGATAATTTTCGCATTAAAGTGGGAAATATGAACTTAGCTGGCATCCTCATATACGCACACAAAGACAAATAGAATGACAGACAAAGAGATGAGAATGGACAAGAAGATAAGTAAAGAAAATCTAACCGAAATAATAATGTCGCATGATAAAGAAGTACTTTTAAAATTTATGGAAAATAACTGCTGACTTTTGCATAAGAGATTAAACTGTATTAATCCATTTGAAGCAAATCGGAAAAGTAAAAAAACTTAAGCGTAAAGTACCTCTTCAATTGAGTGAATCGAACTTCCAAACACGCGTCGATTGCTGTGTTACTTTGCACATCCGACACAATAATGAAGGGGTTTTAAATCGAATCATTACTTGTGATGAAAAGTGGATAATGTACGATAAACTGAAGCGCTCGTCGCAATGGCTGAACCTTGAAGACCCTGCCAAATCCTGCTCTAAACGAAAATTGACTCAGAAAAAGTGATGTGTGTGTACTTGGTGAACTAGCGCCGGTGTCGAATACTACAATTTTCTGGGATCTGGCCAAACGAGTACAGCAGGTATCTATTGTCAGCAACTGCAAACCACGAAAGAAGAACTAGCTGCTAAACAACCCAGATTGCTCAATTGTTGTAAGAAACTCCTGCTTCACAACAACGTAAGACCACACACTGCTTAACAAACAACTACTAAGTTAGATGAGCTTGCTCCAAGAAATTACTATTTTTTCCGGAATTTGGACAACTTCTTACAAGGAAAAGAAATCAACTTCGTCGCGGCAGTTCAAGCCGCCTTCAAAGAGTTTATTGATTCTCGCCCCTCCATGGTTATTTTAATAAAGGGATCAATGAACTACCTATGAGATGGCAAAAATGCATAGATAACGACTGTGCACACTTTTATTCATTAAAAATATTTTCCAAAAAAAAATTGTCTATATTTCTCCCATACAAAACGCCAATTACTTATGTAAGAAACTGATATTTATTCACAATGATACCAACCGGTCCGGTCCTAAGTATGTACGTACATAAACAACACAAATTTTTCCCACTTTTGGGACTATTCAGTCGCCCTAGCACGTCGTTGTCTTGAGTCTAAACAGTTGTTCTTGAAACATGTCTATTTCTACAAGATATCTTTCTTCATCGGAAACCTAAACTTAGTGGACACCGAACTTAAGAATATTAGAGACGTTTAACATGTACGTGGCTTGTCAACAGAGCTATCATCACATCTATAGTGGTAATGTAATCAATGAAACACAAGTACCTCTAGTTTGAAGTTAAGAATGCGGGCGGATGTCTGGTGAGGTGGAACGGTTACGATGCGTTGCGCCGGATAGTGTCCCACGTGACTAGCGGTCACCTCGTACCGTCCGGGTGTCAGTAGACGGTAGTAGTCGCCGTACGCTCCTAAACACAAATAAAACATTTTATATAACTCTTTAACTGCTTAATTTTGCTTCGACAATTTTTTTCTACCTGCCTAATTATTTTACAGCGAAGACCAGTTTACTTGACTTATACAAAACAAAATGTTCCTGTCTATAAATCAAAAGTTGTGTGTTGGTTTTTTAGAAAATATGTATTTGTCATATGCATATCTCCATCACTATCGTAATAATTCATCTGATAGAGTTAATTAAAATTATGTATTTCACAATTTTATTCCTCAAAGGAATGAAAGTATGATATCACACAATCAACTAAGAAATGCGTACGAAATGCTTTATTATTTGAAAAAATCGTTTTGTAACGGTACTTCCCCAGAATTGGTTATTTCAGCTTAATGTGAGCTCGCATTAATCATATTTATTTTAATACACAATAGCTACTGTGTATTAAAATAAATATGGTTGCCAGACTAACAAATATTCTAAAATGAACAATTATTAAAAGATCTTTATTTGCCTTTTCTCAGATAAAAATAAATTACCGTTGATTCGCTGAATAATAGGGTTGCGATTTTATTTGCTTTACCTAAAGTATACTCGATATTATACGAAAAATGTTCATTTTGCTCTGACGTATATAATGGACAAAAACAGGTAAAGTGTTAACAAAAAACAAACGAACTTAATGTTTCGTTATATTCAATGAAATTCAACAGTAATAGTTATACATTTATCGACAAGTCAATTTATTCAATACTTTGTTGTAATATTAAAATAATTTAATTATTAAACAGCAAACATAAAAACAAAAAAAATATCGTAAAATTATTTACACAACTCAGTCTCGCTTTACAATATGGAATCAAAAGAAATTTAAGCGTGAAAGGTCGTAAGATAAGGTAAACTTTGTCTTTATATGTAATACGTAATATATTAAAGTAGGTTTCGATACACACTATTTCACTGGCTACAGCGCCAGTCTATTCGGAACTTACAGGCTGCAGAAAGAAAGGATTATAGCCTAGACGGCCTTCAATAATACATTGGTAAATAAAGATAGATAATAAAGATAACATATTGTACATAGATTTAATTTTTTGCACGCTTTAACTCAAAACTGTAACAATCTGTTTGACTCATAAATAATTTTAAGCTTGTGTATATGTCGCTCCGATAAATATGATTAATCCTGTGATTTTATATAATTACACAACGACTAAGGAAATATTTGATGTATTACGATTTCTTTATACATAGGTCAAACTAAAATTACCAACAGTAATAAAATTCTTATTGTTATGTAAGAGATTAGTGCATGTGAAAATGAATACAAAAAATACATAAAATAACAAGGGACGATGATTCAACCTACAAGGAATCACATGTGTGATTATAATGCTCATGATTGTTTGAAACGAGTGCAAAACAGCTAGCTGTTTGTTCCCAGGACAAAACAATGACATAGTTTATATAACAATCCAGCGAGTGATAAACGTTTTTGTTTACACGAGTTATATCGATTATGTAACACAAATATTGTTAAAATACTGAATACCAAAAATAATAGATTTTACTACTGTTTACCTATAATTAAAAACATAAAAAATAACAATTTATATAATATTACCGGAATATTAAAGATATTAAAGAATGCCTATAGAATATTGAAAGAAAGCCTATATACAGCAGTGGAGTCCACTAATGATGTTGATAATAATAAAAAATAATCCCTCTCTTAATGTTTTCACTACTGGTACTTAGTCTCTCCCCCCAGCACGAATTGTCAGATCAGCGTAACAATGTATTTATGTAATAATCTAATCTGTACATATATCAATCCAGCCGGCTAGTTTTATATGCATGTATATATGTATAAATCATCAACCTGTGGCAGTCTACTGCTGGACATAGCATGCATGAAAGAAATTTTACTTATTCGTGATCACTTGATGTCAAATAAACTAGAAACCTTTTTAATCATACTTAATAAATAAAGTAAAAAATCACATACCCGTAGTAACGTCATGTCGAATGGGCTTGGGTGCATGTCCAGTAATATTCACTACTGAAATTATTGCATTATCTAAGAACCCAGTGTCGTCACTAACGATGCCTTTTATACCAATATGCGCCTTCCATAAGTAAGCCAGTAGGGCCTCGCGATTTCTATTCCATTCGTTGTTTAACTCACTCTCCAAAGGATACTTCCTGCAGCCTAATTCAAGAGTTATTTCAAAAGCATTTGTCGCCAGATAGTTGAAATCTTGCATTCCTTAAATAAAAAAGACGAAAGTAAATAAACCGCTACACACATTGGCTAGCCACCACCACCACATCGCTAACTGTCGCCACAACAGCGTTGCTGTGTTCTAGGAGTCAACATTCAAATATCACTGGTGTTACACATGAATGTTTGTGTAAACCAGAATATTTTCGGTAAGCACAGGTTATTCACTGCCGTTCGCATTGTCAATTAAACACTCTCTCTCACTCACTCTCTCAAATTAAGGTCAAGTATAAAAAATAGTCGCCATACTTTTTAAATATTTGTTCCACAAATATGCATAATTTATCCCTGTCACTTAATGATAGATAAGTAGCCTTGACCGAGTTTTAAAAAAGGTCCGTGTCCTGGTAGAGGGTACACTGAGAACTATTTTTATATTTAGAATTTTACAAATTTATCCAACTCTTAATGCACGGGTGAAACAGGTTTAAAATGACAATAGTACTTCTTCGCTGTATCTTTCTGTAATTGTTAGAACGTAGGTCAAGGTCAAAGTGCAAGAAAATCACTTATCAGACCCGCGAATTATCAACAAGAAAACTATATTCAAAGTTCTCATTTATGTTTACCAAGAACGATTCTCTTGAAAACCTGCATAGTATACGAATGAAACGCACAATCAACAACAAAATGTCTAAATTCTCCTTCAACTAACTGCAGATACCTGCAGATTTACAATATGAAACTGTCATAGGACAGCATTGCTGTTTCGACTGACGATATGTGAGAACCAGAGTATTCCAGACGAACACACTTCACAGCCATAGCCTGTCACTTAGCATCATGTGTAACTGAAATTATGTATTAACCTACTATCGACAAAAAATTATTAATATGGGGTCTACTAACTTTGTTAATGAAATTATATAAAATCTCTCAGACTATTGCAAGCATTACATATAACAAATATAATTTGAGTTGCGATTACAGGCGTGTTTGAAAAGAAATTGGACA
Source organism: Pachliopta kotzebuea (assembly GCA_018246255.1). Classification (NCBI taxonomy): domain Eukaryota; kingdom Metazoa; phylum Arthropoda; class Insecta; order Lepidoptera; family Papilionidae; genus Pachliopta; species Pachliopta kotzebuea. Next base: position 31,540 of record DWLS01000177.1, on the reverse strand, counting down.
GTACTAAACTTAACGTTACCGGTTCACATCATGGTTAACGGGTTTTATTTAAATGTCAAATTATGTTTCCAAGCCGTTCTTTATCCCCTTATCGACTTCCTGCTCCGCAAAGGAAAATAATTGCGGTTTGCTCTGAATTTGCTTTGTTAAAATGGCCTACCTCATAGTTCTGACGAGCAAAACATATTTTGCTTGCCTAATTAACGTGCAGTAACACGTGAATAAATGATGCGACGGAACCGGACAAGTTTATATATTATACAAAGGTTTTTTAAGATGAGATTTTTAACAAATATTTCTATTATATAACAGAATATTACCACAAACTGGTTCCTAAAAAATATTTTAACCTCTTACTTTATATTACTGCGTTCATAAAATATCAATACATTTTTCGCAATTATTACTATTTTGGTTAATTTGGTATTAGTGCATTTTAAATATATCTCTGATATAGGAATTTATACTAGTATAATATAAATGTATGTTAGTCCATTACATTTTCGCCCTAACACTTAATCCAAGAGTATATATAAAAATATCCTCCATAAGAAAAAAGTGTATTACAGCCCATTTCTGCAACATTTCTGCCCTCTACTCAGGAACGCATAAAATTAACACGGGCGCTGCAGCTAACTCAAGTAAACGTTAAAAATTAATAACAAAAGATGGCATTTACTAATGATATCTTTCATACAAACCTCCTTTAAGGCTGTACCAAGCAGCACCATTGGTGACACCGCCTTGTTTGCCAAAGTTGTAAGCTATAGACTCGTCACGACTGTTGATGTGACAGCCGGGCCGGGTCGCCGATGCCATATCTGCGTGGGCGCTCGCGTATGCCATAGCCAGTTCCCTATGTAAATAAAATTTCCTCTCATAAACTGTCGATAATATATTCTATAACTGCGTCCGTGGTGCAGTAACTAACCGCCTACCTAGTAACACGAAATTTCACACCATTTCTATTCTGGAGGCATATTTGTCCCACACATTTTACAATACCCTACAAACTGTACGACAGTAAAATTTGCACGCTACGCTTTAATGGCAGAAAAAGGTGCTGTAAATATACGAACCTTGGCGATCTCGCGGACACCTTACCACTAGTAAAAAACTTCCTGAATAAAATAATTTCATGAGTATAAATAAAAGAAATGAAAACAGCAATGATGTCACTACACATGTGTGCTATATCCTCAATTATCAGTCCACCTACATTGTTATTCAATACTCATTATGAGTTATAAGAACAAAACAATAAAGTATTACTTTACATAAATCAATTCATTTAATCAATATTATTAGTAAAAATAGATTTTTTTTATTCAAGACAAATGTTATTTTTTTCTGTGTTTTTATAATATTTGTTAACAATTTTAACTTTTAAATATTGCAAATGAATTATAGTACAGATATAAACAATTACTTGTAATGTCAGTAACACATGAACTGTAGTTAATAAAATTAAATACTTTAATGTGCACTAAAAAAATATACAGATTGCTATATAAAGTAAATATTCAAAAATACCTGATTTCTCATACATGGAATATTTGTTAAGTATAAATTTACACAATTTAATCAAAAATTAAACTAGCTTATACTCATATAATGATCAATGGGTTTCTTACTTAAAAGTGTCATCATCGGGGCTGGCAGAATATTCTGAAGCCAAAGCCCCACTTCTACTCTCATCATATGGGTAGTTGGCCACAAGATCTCCACCATGCATTGCAGCACTCAATACAAATGGTATAGACATTATCCAACGCATCACTGCACGAGTTTCTGGCTCCAGCTGTAAAATCATTCACAAATAACCAACCACCCAAAAAATATTCAATTTAAATAAATTTTTTCATACGCACATACTTTGCAATCCAAACAATTGTTTCAAGTAATATAACAAAAGTGCGAAAATATAAAAACAGCATAAATACCCAATTGCACATAACACCATTTTAAAAATATTTCTCAAAAAAACATTTAAATCATTAATGCAATTAAAGTTTTAATTTGAATTTCAAAGTTTTAATAATTATTGGATAAAGTGGAAGAGTGATATTATTAACTTCATAATTTTATTTTTTTACCGGTGCAGCCAGCCTTGTGACATCCTTCAGCAAATGATTATTATGATTGATGCCAAGACGTTCAAACTCAAATGTTATAGCATCCAAGTCAGGAAAATTCCTGTTCAAATCAACAGAGTGATTGTTTCCACGTCCAACAAGATAGTCTTGACCACCCTACACATAAAATTACCATTATTTTACATGAAATTTTTTGAAGGGTACATATTAATAATAGTTATAAAAAGTTCTACTAACAAAACTTGTTGAAAGCTGCCAGCCATCAGGGTTCATTGATGGTAAAAGATGTATTCTAGTTTTATGAATAAGAGCCTTGATATTAAGGTTGTTATTTAAATACTGTTCACACAAATAATCTGCTAAACCCAGTAATAATTCACGCCCGAGAACTTCATTGCCATGTATATTTCCGACATATTTTACTTCTGGTTTATCTGCAATAAGATTTAAAATAATTATTTGGCATAACATGTTACGCAAATATTGATATATTCCTCTAAATATCTTAAATATTTCAATTAAAACAGGTAAATACATAAATAAATTTATTAAACGTATTAATAAAAAAAAATTAAGGCCACTTTAATATTTTTTAAAAATGTTCAAACACTTACAGGGTTGATGGAATCCAGGTGTTTCAGTAAATTCAATTACATAAAGTGGTACATTTCGGACAGACGGTTCTGATAAAGCATAAATTCTAGTAATATTTGGGCATTTTTCATGAACTTCTTCCAAAACTAAGGGTAGCTCGTCATTATTATGATGTTTCCATACGAATTTTGCAGAAACGGAAATAAACAAAGCAAAAAACGCACATTGATACCTCACCATATTGATTTAAAAATATGAATTATTGCAATTGTTTAATTTGTCATAATTTCAACAAACTCACGCGGACCTTAATGACTACTCTTACTCGGCAAACTTAACACTGTATCGATCGTTTTTCCCGCGACATCTACATAATCCAAGGCTGCAACCTAAATATGACAGTTGTAGCAATTCTGCCAACGGAACATGATGCTATAGTGATGTGTGTAGAAATATTTCGAAAGTTCGGTTTTTCATATATGTTATAAAAGATACTTTACTTATTAATAGAACTTATATTGATCTCCCAGATTCATTATCCCTAGCCTTGAGTTCGAAGAAGTTGTAATTATCTCGACGTTGTTTCATTCTCCACTTTGCACTTTTGTCAATTATTAATTTTATTTTACTATTAAAAATAATTTGTATTCTTAAAACACGTAGGTTTAAACCGTACTAGGTCAATATGTTCTATAAATATTATTATCCATTTTTGTGATATGAACTTAAAACTCAAAATGAGAAAAAAAATTATAATTTCATTTATTTAAACAAATATTACACTACCGAAAAATCTAAATTTTACTAATTAAATCGCTTTTATTTAATTACTCTTTTATTCCATGTTATTCTGCGTAGGTCGGATGGCGGATTGCAAATAATAATTACCAATTTATAGGTACTCCGTATGACTTATGACATCGGATTTCTATTACCGCAGTACCGTCGTGACTTATAGCTGTTGTAATATAATCAAAATATCAGGATTATAAACTAATTAATAAACGTGATAAAATACGTAAAATTTTATTGAACAAAATGTTATTTTGAAAAATTAACAAGGATGTTGGATATAAGTGCATAAGAACTAATTAAGATATCTTTATTTTTGTATTAAAATTAAATATTAAGATTTAATAAAAATTTAAGGCAACCAGTTTTTCATTACTTTAGTTTAGTTTCACGCTTGCTTATTACTTTGTTCCAGCGTATCAACAAATCAAATTGTTATAGTTTTTATGTATGATCATGTACATGTTCATCTGAAATCATACATTTGTTTACATAAGTCTGATTTTTTGTTAAAAGTATTATTTTAATCACTTGTTTTTTTATTTTTAATCTCTGTCCTTATTTTTGTTGCGGCTTTCATTTATCTCGCAGCTTCACATTATTAAAATTGTCCTATGTGCATAGATTAAATAAACAATATAATAAACAGCAAAATTATTTTACTCGTTCACTTTTTTTATAATTGATAATTAATTCAAAAATAAAAACCAAAGATGATATAGCTATTCCGAAACCGTAGAATATAAAAACACCCTGAAAGTAAACAAAATCAATAATATTAAAAAACCATAAAAGATTTGAAAATCATTGGCACTATTTTTAATATAAATATATTTGTTGTACAATATGCGAATAAAAATTTTATTACCAAAACTGTACTACAAGAAAAGGCAACCTATAAAATCGTGTTTTTATTTAAAAAGTTTTGTGTTTACAGTTCTTATTTTAAAAAGTTAAAATTAACTCACAAAAAAATGTCTTAAAGCAAGCGGCTCAACTTTTTCTACATCCTTTTTTGACCGAGATAATTTTACTTCAAGCTGAACTTGATAATTTAAATGTTGCAAAGCCACCTGTAAAAACAAGTAGCAACAAAAATCCTGGTAGAAGCTAATATTAACAGATGTTGTAATTTTTCGTGACAGTGATAACTTATAGTCACCTCTTGTAGAAATTTATATTAGATATACAGAAAATTTATAAAAATACATCAGTTTATCAAATAGGTGCATACGTAGAATAATTTTTCTTGTCATTTTACCTGTGTTTCCCACGCAAGTATAAGTCCTGATTCATGAAGTCTACCTAATAGTTGGCTTATTTTTTTCGTGTAAGCAGAACTTTTTCGCAACATGACTACACATTGTTCGTAATAAAAATCTTCTTGCATTATTGTAAAATCCAAAACTGCCGTTTCCGTTATGTATTCACCAATAGCATAATAACCTTAATATTTATAAATGTTAGAAATCATTAAAAATAAATACATGATATATTAGATAAATTCATGTAATTTTCTTACCTGCAGGAAGTTTTTCTATACTAAACGCCATGGATCTTATGAAGCTTCTGCGTTTTAACTCCTCAAAAGAATAGGTGTTAAATTGGCTTACCAATTGTTCAATTAAAGGCTGAAACATTTGATATTGTTTTTCATTCTGTCTGTAAAATTATTTTACCTTTAATACGTTATTGCGAACAAAATACCTCCTGGGAAAGAGTTAATGAAAAGATCCAAGCATCATGAGTTGCACCCCATTCAATTTTTTTGTCAACTATATCTTGAATTGTGTCAATTGATTTTTCATACTTGGGTACAGTAAAAGTAGATGCTAGTCCACCTCCGTACGCATTATCCAAAATAAGACCACTGATTAGTAACCATCCAGTAATGCTACGGACTCTCCATGAAGTACCGACATCATTTTGCGACTATGATAAAAATAAAACTCTGTAGCAGTCTTGATTATAAATTTACAAATTATTAGATATGAAAAATTATGAATTTGCAACACCGGAAATTTATATTGCATACAAATTTTGCAAGATGTCAACCATAGAATGCATATATATAGAGGACGTGTAAAATACTCTTTAGTTTTGATTAATGAATGAATGAGCTAAGAACACGTTTAAAACCTTTTGGATGTTTATTTATACTTTTAGTAACAACCAACAAGGACCGATACCAATAATCGATGATAGGTTCCTGTAGCATGATTCCGATTTTGCTTTACATCATGTGAATGCTTCGTTTTACCTCACTTTTTTATTATATAAAGAACCAGAGAATTTTTAATATCTTATGTCGTATTGTGCTCATTAGCTGCACAATAACACCATTAACAAAACCATGTAACAACACTGAAGTCGCTGATTGCTCTGTAGATAAATAGTTTTACTTATTTGCATAGCCATATGTGAAATATTGCTGATTCATGAAAAAAATTTAACTTTGTGTTTTTGTGTACCTTCTTCTGATACAAATTGATTTTCTTGTTATTATATACATGTTACTTATTTTTACAAACAGAACATACATAAGATAAGTTTTGTCAAAAACAATATTTAATAGCAAATAAACTTCATTCACTTATAGATATTTATTTATTTATTTATTATATATATTACTTATTATATTTATAAAGTGAAACATATGCGAGACGTTTGGGTACAAACTTGTTAGCCGTCGGTCTTTGAAGACTTTAAAAGGTTTATTTAACTTTTGTCACGATACATTCGTGTACCGTTGAATTGGTGTACCGTGAAAAAAATTAGTTTTTTGTTGTATGTTTTATCCTTTAAGAGTTTTTGTAAGTCTGAAAAAATCTCTCGCCGAAAGCCGTCATGACGGGTTCTATCAAGTCAAGGTTATAACTTATAAACGATACTATAGTGTCGTTTTAGATAATACCAAAGCCGACATTTTATTTAAAACTTGTGCGAAAGCATATAAATTTAACGTAATACAAATATTTTTGATTCTTCATACCTGCGTGATCATCATACCGAAAGTGGTGAGAAAAACATTTTTCCAGGAGCATCCTTGCGCTATGCCGAGAGCAACTGAAGCGTACAGGAAAGTGAAAATTAAGGCAATCCACGTATAAACACTAAACGGTAAAAACGGAGTTTCCCAACTCGCCAGCAACCTTTAAAAATTTACACGTTTGTATTATATAACTACACAATATTCCAAAGTTCTTTACTATAATATTTTTAGGGAAAATGGAAAAACGTTAATTTTATATCAACTTAATTTAATAAATTATTAAAGTTTCAACAACATTCAATATTACATATAAGTATGTGATGTAGTGTCTTATTTCTTGTCCTGTAAGGACTCCATTCCGCGGTCACATACTAAGTCGGTCAATTTCGTACCTGCCCATGTACATAGTTATTGCTACCACTGTTAATTTACCATCATACTAGAAGTTGCGTAATCTTGGCGAGCTCACTTTACCTTCTAAAGCCTAGGCTTTAGATTTTAGTTACCAGAACTTATGACCATCATGTGATGTTTATGTTAAGTGTTAAACGTTGAATATAAGAAATTTCAATACGTAACTTTAACAATAACTGTTATAACTTGTGCCTCGATTTGGATCATCTACAAGTTACTAAATTGATTTATAAAAATTAAACCTTACTATGACTTGATGAAAGTTATTTTTTTTTGAAGTGGCAGAATTTTTTTTATTGTCAAATCAGAATAACTTACCTTGGTGCAGGTGCGATACATGTAATACCTGTTCTTATACATGGCGCCGAAAAATCAAGTGCCAGAAATACTTCGTACCAGGAATATAAAGCAGCTAAAATTCGAATATCACAAATATAAATAGTATACGAATTGAAACAAATGAACTAGAAGAAATATACATCAACGTACTAATACCAATATCAGCCCGATCTTCTACCAAACTACCTAGAATTCCCACTCCTGTCATGTTTTCGTATGAGTAAATTTCACCCCATTGATGCTCATCATTCCGAACTATTTCCACTGAACAATTTATCCATCTAAAAAATTTCATAAACACACCGTAATTCATTACAAATTATTACATACAAATTACTTAGTTACAGTATATTTTTAAACTCATTAGAGCAGTGTTTTTCAATCTTCTTAGTCATATATCCCACTTTTGAGTAAAAAAATTTTCTGTGTCTTCTTCGGACCTTGTGATTTTTATCCAATGCCCCCCAAAAATACTATAAGTTACATTAGTTATATTTTTAAAAGGGTTAAGATTGCCCCCCTAAATGTCGGAATTGCCCCTCGTGGGGCCTATGCTCCACCTTAAGAAACACTGCGTTAAAATATCGCTTCAGAATTTTTATTTAGTCCAAGAAAGCAAGTTTTCGTTATTACTACTTTTTAGATAATCATGGGAAAAGTTAAGTATTAGAGAAAAATATTTTTATTTTTGTCAAATACTTGTAATAAATATTGCCATTTAAGCATTTTTTTATTAATTATTTTACACTTTAGTGCTAATAACGCGGATAATTATAACAATAAAATATTTAATTACCTACAAAATTCCTGAATAATTCTCATTTCTATTCCATCTAGTCCATTAGGGACACGTAAAGGATCCAAGTCTAACAAGACGTAGGGTTTATAGGTAAAACAAGATACTTTAACAACTTTTCCATACATATTTGACATATCATGTGGAAATAAATTTTTATTAAAGTAAAACTTTTCAACAGAAGAATTCCAGTGATCTAAGTATAGAGGCTGATTATGATTCGACAATCCAACATACTGATGAGTAACTAAATCGTAAGATTCACAACACATTTCATTATTTGAAGGCATTATAAGAAGAATATTTGAAACAAAAGTTGTTTCCTTCATCTTTAATACTGTTAACAAATTCTCCTTAACATTACTTTGGTAATGAATAGGCAAAAATATTATTTTTCTGTCGCTTTTTCTTGCATTTCCTAGATGAACAATTTTATCATAGGAGATCATAAATTTTTTTGGATCTTTTACTCTCACAATGTAATCTAAACAACCCATATTCGAGGCATCTAGCAGCGCCGTCGTCAAATTTTCTCCGTCGGATTTTACATACACAAAGCTTTGGATGAAACTAAACTGAAACGGTTTTTCACAAACGAAGGCCACACAATACGAAGAATCGAAATATTGATTTAAAATACTCTGAAGCAATATTTCGATGGGAAATAATGTTGATTTTAAAGGAATCATTCTAAATTTCCATTTAAAATTTTTTCGTGTAAAATAATTAGCCAGGTGAAACACTGTAAAGGCAAGGAATCTTAGCCGATGAACAGAAAATAGTACAATACAATCGCGAACCTTATTAAAACAATTATTTTTGGGTTCCACAACCTAAATTTTAATTCGTTAATGAAGTCCAAGGCGTTCTTTTATTAAAAAACGAGCGACGAGACGAGCATGTTTTTAATTTGATAGACAATATCACACCACATTATGCTTCTCGCTATTAAACAAGAGATATTCAATTATGTTACCTCAGTAATTTCACTTGTTACAAAGCTCGTCTAAGCAAAGGACTAAAATATTTGTACACTTCTGTCTCATTTATTATAATGAATAATTGATTGAGCGAAAAAAAAAATAAAAATTCACGTTTTACGGAACCAAAATAAATGTGAACTTCCATAGCTCGTGCAACGATTAACTTCAGTAACATTTCCTATTCAAAAAAGAACTCAAATAGATAGTAGACATTTATGATCATTGTTTACAGCTATTAACTACTTCAAAGGACTATGTGTAATTATAGTGTACGAAGCACATTGATATTATAAAAAGTAATAACAATTAATATTATATATTGTTGCCGCATTTATATTCGTCTGTTTCGGTTTTTCTACATTTATTAAACGGTACTATCACTACTAGTATGAGTAATAAGTAATAGAAATTTCGCCTTTATCTACAAGTAGTCGAAAACAAAACTTATGGAAACCTTCAAAATGAGAGGAAACAAGAATAAAATTCTTAAATAAAAAAATCTTAAAGACATTAGTACAAACAGAAAACACTACCGCTAATGGATATTTTATTATTGTTACACGACGAGACACACGCGGTCGCTTAGCGCCACTATGTCTACTGCAGATACCGATTCACGATAGTTAATGTTAATAATTTTAATTCATTTTCTTTTTAAATAAGACGTAATTATGAAACGAAATTTAAGACGTTTTCTTATTCATTACTCGTATAAATAAGAGGGAAGTACACTGCATCCAATTTTATAGAGACATAAAAAAATATTAGTTTATGGGCTTCATACCCTTGTTTTTTATTTTGTAAAAAATTACAATTTTATTTAAAAAAATATATTTATGTTTACAACGTAAGAAAATGGAGAATGTGTATTTGGGTAGTGATCCAGAGTTAGATTCTTCACTACTACATTATTTATTTGATATCTGATGATCTGTATTCAGAATCTGTTAAGAACCATAAATGTTTTAGCACAAAAATTTCCAAAATATGTGGCGGTGTATATCATATCTGCTAGCGACACTCTCACGTTTACCATCAGATTAACTTCCCGTTTGTCTTATCCCTTCATTGAATAAAAAAGATTACATTTCTTTTTTTGTTATCAAACATTATGTCAAATCAAGTAATTAAAAAAAAAATCATGAAAATATGTTCATATTGTTTTGTTCATCTTAATCCTCATACTTAAAACTTATTATATGTTTTTGTAACATAATTATATACTATATACAAACAAATCAATAATATAAGGTAGTCATTTAAATATATTGTTACGTGAGTTTAATTTTTAAGAAAACTTCATTCGTCGGATATTATCAAAACTATTCAATCAGTGTATAAGTGAAATTGTATGCGTGTGGTCGGTTTTTTATTTCATTCAATCGTCTCAAGAACAACATCAGACGAGACGCGGAGCTACTTCACACGGATTACGACATAAATAAACAAGTCTTTTATTTTATTTTGTTTTGGGATTTTTGCCACCAGCCAACAATCATCATCATCAATCCTATCGTATCCCTTACATCGTTCACTTATTGCTAACTAACATTAAAATAATAATTACTCAAATGTCTATATTCTCCACATACGCCAAAGACATCAGGTCTTTAGCGAATGTTTATGTAGGATCCGCTAGGGACAAGTCTTGTAAACAATTAATAGACTATGATTTTTTAAATAACTTGTTTATAAAACAGCTATATGAAATTTGGAAAAGCGTTTAAAATATACTTCAAACTCCTAAGATAATAACCAGAGATACACAATTTTTATTAATACATTTATATGAAAATAACAGCATTCTGAATTCCTATTTACCACATTAATAAAAAACATTCCATAATTTTGAATGTTCCGTGTAGTATTTTCATCTATTATACGTCTTTCCTTTACCATCTATTTCTTATTTACATGTACTTCTTTTTATTAAAAAACTTTTATTGGATTCGAAGTGAACATTTTATGTAAACAGTTAAACTACTCTACTGACAAACGCCATCGCTCAATGACGATGTGTTATACGATACTTTTTTTGCACGTCGTTTTATTTTACCATATGTATCCTTTTTAATTAGGGGAATGTTTGTTTAGTAAAAATACAACAGCTTATTATCCAATTTATCACCAAATAAATAATACAATACCAAATTACACCACAAATAAAAAAAAATTGAAAGAAAAAAACAGAATTTTTTTTTTCTATTCTATTTAATCTTTCTTTCTCAGACGAGCACTGGAAATTTCAATAGCTTGGAGCCAATGGTTTATTTCTTCAGGACATTCTGGTTTATTATCAGCACCGGGAATACCTTTAAGCAGAGTCTCTGCGTCTATGTCTAAAAGATTTTGTCGTGATAAAACTACAGCACGTACAAATCCATCAGTTATCGTGATAAACTTCTGTTCTATAAAAAGGGTTTTATCTTCCCAGTATACTAGCTGTAATGAAAATAAAGTTTGCATTATATTGTTGATTTAAACTTGAATGTACTAATTAAAACATAGATTACAAAATTTTTGCCTGTGGTTATAAATATACATATTTTGACGTTAAGGCAAAACATCTAGATCTTATTATATCTCTAATCTAACCATTAGGTTATCTATGAAGTAATAAAAACTAAACGTGCAATTTTTACAAATATCTAATACATTATAAAAAAAGAACTCTTTGTTATAGGTCATTGCAAAAAAGATTAATAAAAAATAAACTGGATTATTTGTTTACTTAAAGCGAGCGCAGAGTGTAGCTTTAACCTTCAATTAAAACAAAATAGGCAGCGATGTAACGTAACTATTAAAGTCTTATCTCAGGCCAAACAGCAAAAGAAAAATAATATGTATTAAATATCAACAGTAGTAGATATAACTAATGGTCAAGCAATACCATAACAACATATCACGCCATTATTTATCTTTTTTAATGAGGTTTCTACCACAATGGATGAGACATTACAGTGCGTGTAAAATCATGAAAAATCCGGGAAAAATTTATAAAACAACTGTAATAAATTATTTCAATTCAAATGAGTTGTAAATAATTCATATTATTTAAGAGAAGAAGTCTTAAAATATGTGTATTTCAATTATAAAACAAAGAAGGTTACCTTTGTGAGATTAATGATTTAATAACCTAATGTTTTTACCTTAGTTTCAACTTTATATGCGGAAAATATTGGAATTGTTCTTCTATAGCGAATGCTCGAAGCCCCTTGAAGCACATGCCCATTAGCTGCTTTAATATTAGCATAAATTCCCGTTCTGTCATAGAAATGAAATCTGGCAAAATCTAGTTCGCGGACGTACCGCGCGTTGTTCATATGTTTCAAAAATATATCTACATCTTGCGTTGTACAAAAACCTACGAAAATATTAACTTATATTAAATAAGTTTCATTACAATTAATATAGAAATATACTAATTACATCGGACATCATTTAAATCTTTAAAGTATGTGGTATATCCCGACGGATAAAATTGGAGTGTCTATTTATTATTGCGGGCCTTATTTGATACCGTCGTAAAGACGTAACCCCACTTATTAAAATAATTACATAAATTGTTTTTACCATAGACAACGTTTAATGATAAAAAAAAACGTTAAAAGTTTTGATTTTAAAATGGAATAACTAAATTAATTTTAACATACAATAGCCGGTTACCTTGATGAATAAATCAATTCCATTGTATTTACATATTATAAAAGGTTGCAAGAGGTTAAAAAAGCTTACCAAACTAAAGATTTTCGATACATATCACATTCATATCACTTTTCGCGTTTGTATTGTTATATGTTTTGTTCAATAAAGCTATTCAATGTTTTCCGGTAATTATTAACACAAAACTAAAACATTTTTTACATACCGTCTATTATAATAATTATGATGCCGAGGATATACACATTTTAATTTTGTATTAAAAATACGAATATCTTGAGTGCTTATTCATTGTATAAGATCCAAAAATTTTTTGAAAAGCAAATGCACTCATTTCTATATTAAAAAGCGTAACATCGTTTCCATTATAAAAAGTATGCTAGAGCAATTAAAACTGTTAAAAAAGTTAACACGATGAAAATAATTAAAATACTAGGTTATGATTTTTTCTGCTTAATGTGCAGATGAATTAACGAGAAGGCTCACCTGATAAAAAAAATTATACTCTCTAATATCCGCGCTACTAGAAAAAGAATAATGTCGCGAATCAATCTTTTCAATTTGAAGAGCAAAATTTTCGGTATTATAATTATTATTTCACATTTTTCTCTTGGCAGGTGCATAAAAAGATAACAGTTCTTGTTAAATTTATTTCCCTTATTTTCTCTGTATTAACCTTCGTTGAAAATGTAAAACACAAGCATAACTTACCGTAAATTGTTGTCGTATCATTTATTCCACTTCTCTTTTGAAATAATCTTCCTGATAATATTGTAAAAGCGACTCTAATGAAATAATTGACGTCCCATAATATATACGCCAATGCGATAATAAACGCAATAAGACATAACATCTTTATAAAATTGGCTTTATTTTCGTTGTCTTTACGCACACTGCTTACATTGAGGAATATTATTACATACTGATATTATACTTTATGACAGGAAGATGAATCGTGGAAGTGGTTAGTCGTGTCGATGAACCTGTTTACCGACCGAAGTTAGGTACAAGTCGCAATGTCTGTCAATATTTCTAGACATGTTTTACTATAACCCTATTATGTTTGTTTGTTCCGAGACTGTGTCGACACATACAAAATAATATACACTTACACATATTACTATTAAAACTTTGAAAATAACCTATAAAAGATATATAAAAATAGGCGTATATTGATGAAGAAACTTATTGACATTCCTTACTGATTGCATGTAATTTTAACATTAGTTATTAGTTAGGATTAATCCATGTCATGCTTTGTTTTTTGTTTTATTTCCAGAAATTTTGATCATAAATAATTTCTACGTCATTCGTTTCATATCATCCAAATAGTATGAATAAATAGTTCTACTTTTTAAATTTGGGTTTTGATTTCATTTGGTACTGATACCGTTATCAATTGTAGTAAATATTATAGGAATATTATTACAATTATTGATTTAATGCATTTTGGATTTTTGCGTTTATAATTAAATATTTTTTCTAATCTTGTCACTAGTTATCTGCATACTGTCTAACCAATTATTTATATATGTAGGACAAATAGGCTTATTCTTAAATCCTGGTAAATCTTTCAGAAGGATGTCAATAGCAGACTCTTGATTTTTTCCAATCGCATACTGCCGGGAAACAAGAAGTGAACGTACTGCGTTATCACCAAGAGTCACAACTTCATGTTCAAAAAAAAGGGAACGTTCGTCCCAGTATGCCAACTGAAAAAATAAAAAATATTTGTACATATTACTGTTATTGTATTAATAAAACAAAATTATTTGTAGTCAACAGATATACTTTTATTGCCTTTCTAACTCTACATAGGTGCTTATGATATTTTTTCGCAAAAAAGTGACTTGCGATAAATAGAAAATAAGATAAATTCAAAATATTATTATAAATTAACTGACGTTAAACTACTCTGGTTTTCTTCTAAAGAGTGGTTCATTTATAAGAATGTTTTAGAAGACAAGTTTTGAGGTATAGGGTATACTTTTTTTTATTTCCGTCAAGGATATCAAAATCAGTCCTCAATTCAAATACCGGATCATAATTGCTACATCTGCTATTGACCACGAAAATGTGAACATTAAATATTAGAAATCTGTTACATATACGTTGCTTAAAATAAAAAGTATCATAATTAAAATAATATGAATAACAAATTTTTCTATACCAGAAGATTGATTGATTTTTTAAGAATTTATTATTTTTGTTAAATGTTTGATGTTAACATATAAATTTAACGTTAATCTTATGATAAGTTATTTTTCAGGGTAAAATATAAAGGAATTTAAACCATTTTTGATATTAAAATTGATTTTAAAAACTTTTCTTTTTAACGAACTTGTATCACTTATTAGCTTTTGTTTATTTTTTATCTAGGAATTCAAAAAACAGAATACTGTTGTACCTTAGTGTTAATTTTATACAATGCAAACAGGGGAATAGGTGAAGACGAAATTGTAAGAGTTGATCCTTGCAGCGAGTACATATGTAACACTTGACTACGTTCATATATGCCCGTCTGGTCATAAAAATGGTAACGGGCGAAATCCAAATCACGCACCAATCTTGCTAAACGTAAATATTTAAACGAAATGTCACAATCTTGAAATGTACAAACACCTAAAAATAGAAAGCGAGTACAAATAAAAAACACATTAACCTATAACAAATAACAATTGTTATTCATCTTGTCCTGTGTCCATAAGATTTGCCAATTTATAGGTAAATGAAAAATTTCATTATTTATTGTACTACTTATGTACAGTATAAACAATTATTTTACCTTTAATATTTAATTTTTAGTTCGTTAAAATGAGTAGAAGCAACAAGGAATACAATTAAATAAACCACAAAGGCAATATCTCTTGAAAGAGTTGTATATTTTTTTAAGAAGTAGTACTGTTAAACAAATTTTTAAAAATTATATACCAATAGTCGACCTATCTATAGCCCTGTGTCCAGCAATGAACGTCCATGGGTTGAGACGATAATGACGATTATTATTTACCGTAAATAGAAGTGACTTCACTCAGAGCACAATTTTGTTTTTTCCATAGCCTACTACTCAAAACTGTAAACAACGTTCGAATAACATAATTAACGTCACAAATTATATATAAAACCGCTAATAATAAAATAAAATTTTCATAACACATTATAATATTTCTGTACTCAGAAAATTACAGTTAAATAAGTGAAAATAAATAGTATCCAATACTGAAGACCTGATCGTTTGTTCGAAAAGTTATATTAAAATGAAACTGAAATCGAATCGACCAACCACTCTATGTATTGTATTCTAATTACCTATAACACTTTCATACATAACATTATCATATTATACCGAAATTTTAAAACAAGTGATATATATTAAATGTCATTTAGTAAAAACTGATAACGATTAATCATTACATTGTATAACACAAGAAGTTTGCGTACATATAAAGATATAAAATAACTTGTTAATATCCTAACATAGAGTAACCGTAATTCTTAGCAATGAATTTTAATAAAGTTTAAATTTTAAACACAATATTTTTTTCTGCCTTACCTTGTAATAAAATTTTGCTATGTAATGGATATATTAATACAAAACGCTATTTAAACAGAGACGTACCAAATATTATTTTACTGTATACAAATAATTTTTTTTACGGTTTGCCTGATTAACAATATGCCGTTATATCGTCAACCAGTCATAACTTTATTTTTCTTATTGATATTTAAAAGTATCACATCAGTAACACGGAGATCCTTGGCTCCATTCTAGCGCCACACATTGTGGAGTTTGGTTAAAAGTAAGTTTTTTTTATATATTTTTGGTGATGATAACGGTGACTCGTCTAATACGATGTATGGGCTTATCTGTCGCTGGGCACGCGGACCACGGGACTCACGGCCTATTAAGCTTTTTTAGCCAGCCTTATTAGCCACCACCTTGATATTCTAAATTTGCCGCCATACCAGCATTGCTGTATTTCGAGTGTATACATCGAGAACACTAGAATAATTTGAGTGATATTTACTATCCACACGTTCATCATCAGCCGATTTATGCCCACTACTAGATATAAGCCTACCCCAAAGCGAGTTGTTGGGAATAAGATAAAAAATATATCCACAGCTTTGTTGTCACATAAAACCACTACAAAATGAACTAATGAAAAAAAATATTGATAAAATGTCTCAATGGTTTCGATCCTTTTATTCTTATATATCTAATGTAAACCTATATCAAATTTTATAAGAAACTTCAACACATTACCTTGTTTATTTGTAATATTAGAGTTCAGCGTCGAGACGTCGTCTTAGTCTTCGTTTAATATGATTGTTCCGTATTTGTTACTGTCTGTGATAATAGCTTCGGGCAACTAGGGTCGTGTGAGTTATTTTGTTAACTTATTAACGACTCTAGGTATACATTTTCAACCTAACACCGTTCTTTAAGTAATGATAATAAATAATTGAGTACCATTGGATTTATAAAATTTGTTCTTAATATATAGATACCCGAAAAAGTTTTGTGCATTTTCTATGTAAACGTAACTAATTTTAAACATAAATCAACTATGGCATCAAACCTTAAATTATCAATTAGTATTTTATAATATTTTTGTAATAGTTATTCAGTAGGAAACGATAAGAAGCTAATATGACGATAATGAAGAATTGATGTTAACCGTTGATGTTTTTCTCATCGATAACAAAACCCTTATTAATAAATAGCTATAATAAATTATAATATTATAGCTTTGATATAAAAGCTAATTTATAGAGGAACGTCTCAATCTAACGTCTAATCATGCTCAACTAATTTACCTTATTTGTTACCCGTTTTGCGTTATAGGCGTGGATATTCACGCCCATAAAGGCTAAACACACACTTGCAAAATTAGTATAAATTTCAAAAGGGATAGCATAAAGGAGATAATTTACAATACAAATTTTCACAATTTATTAAATAATTTTATTTAAATAATAAAAAATACCGTCGCAAATATGTAACAAATTCTTTGGCATTAAAAATATCACATTTCAAACAACTGTGTCATAAGTCATAACATAGCGTACCGTACACATAAAAGAGATTCTGTTTAATGAGTCAAAATGAATAACTCAAATAATAGATAAATAAATAAAAGCATGCACTCATCTTTATCAGAGGTAACATTCATCTTATGGTGCGGAGATAAGTGCCACTAATAAAAACGGTTTCATTGTTTTACGAGTATTGATCAATAATAGTTTTGAGGTTATTTACACTACTAGTTGTGTTTCTAATGAGTGAAATCAACATTGTTAAATATATATGTTACATACTTGAAGTATCTCAGGTATTTAAAGTGACTTTAAACACAACTCTTATAAAGAAATATAAAGCAATAAAAAGAGACCTAGATCATTTACTTAATAAGTCATAGCTAAACCCATATACTACAAATATAATACATTTTATTAGAAACCGTAATATTATATGAAAATGAATAGAGAATATGTCTATGATACCAAAAAGTCTCAAATATTTATTATATTATTACCTTTATTTTTTATAAGAAATAAATTTCGGTTCGAGACAATAATCAAAATAGCGTATACGTGTATATAACAAAAGTCTACTTGGAAGCTTTTATAATATGACAAACAATATGATTTTGTTGAGACAAGATAGTCGTGAGCTAAAACTATTGCATATTTCGTATTAGTAATTATACATTTTATAATAAATTAATATAAAAGTAACTATAATTATAATATTACATAAAAATATGTATTATATAGAAATGAGATTATAAGATTATACGCATTATAGTACATTAGTGGCGATTACATTGTCTGCAATCAGAAGAACATGGGTTGCAAGTAGTGGTCGGCCCGTGTGGATGTTGTAGTGGAAGTAATAAAGGTGTGGACAGTGCGGGTAATGCCGGCAGAGGCACTAACCATTCTGATCCGCAAACCCTCCCCATTACCAGAGCTGGTAAAAGAGGCGCTCTAGGCCCAACTGGCCGAAATGCCGACCATCTGGATTCCACTTCCTCTGAACTTGACACAGAAGTGTCAAAACTAGTACTGGAAGATGCTGCACCCGTAGAAAATATTTTTTCGTGTTGTCCCTAAGAATAAAATGTCACACTTAAACATTCCACTATTTAATGTTACATGTACCTTATGAAACCGTCTATTTTTATCTGTTCTGAGACAATCATTTAGAGTTAGTATGTTCCAAGTCTCGTTCTCTACGAAGGATATAGTGATAATAGTGTTCATGAAACGATAAAGTTAAGTATACAGACGCTTAGTGTATTTTTAATTAAAAAAAAATTGTAAAGATTTAACAAATAGTTCAATAGATGAATATAATCGACAAAAGAAATAAGTAAATATTAAATTTAGAATTACCTTGTAACAAATAGTGAATATTGAAATAACTTACATGAATGGCATTACAATGTTCAACGGCCCGCAGTAGATCATGATTGCATCGGCGAAGGACTAACTCCAAAACTGACCGTTTTTTACCAGGAAATAGTTTTCTCAACATTTCAAGACCCGCCGTACTAACTGTCCCCTCACTCTCGGGCGGTATTTCATTTTGAACGCTACAAATAAAAGTTATTCTTTAAATTATAATTGAAAACGATAACAACATAATAGCTCAGTTGAAAAAGTTTGAAATAACAAACAAATAAAATTATAATACCACGGCCTTGAAGTTACAGGGGCTATACCGACAAAATCAGATGAAGCGCTGCAGTAATCTGGCATGGAGTCGCTGGTTTCACTATCAATGTGGATAGGCTGTAAATAAATGAGAGTATTGTTTATAAAAAACAAATACTACTAAAACTTTACAAATATAAAATTAATTAACATACAACTTACAGTTTGGTCGTCATTTGCAGAATCGGGTTCCGGTCCCGGACTAGGACAAGGTCCTGTTACTCGCATTCCATAGATGCGACCTGGCGGCAACGTTTCCAAAGGTGTACCACTTTCGACTGAAGCTAAATGTAATGCTATTTTATCTTCTGCTGCTTGCTGCCTCTTTAGAGCTACCTATTAAAAAATTACAACATTGTTTTAAGTCAGTTCATTAATAATAATAATAATAAAAACATTTATTTCAGACAATATCCATACAATTTTTTTTTATTATAATAGTGCGGGGTAAAATATTAATACATAAATGTCATTCCTGTCCTTAATAAAAATAATAACTAATTTCCAAAGAGATCACAAAAGTGATAAATGAAAATCAATCATGAATTTAAATTGCTGCTAAAAAAAAGTGTTTTTTTGAAAATAAAGTATTCATGTTCTCTTATAACGGACAATGAGTGATAAGTCATTTGATCCCAATAAATTAATTCAGTGGAAAATCAATAACAAACACGAAATATTTGTGTTTGCGGTGAGCGGTCACCCCAGGGATGCCCGCTCCGGGCGCGCCGTCGTTGCCTAATTGAGAAAATAAATAAAACTCAATCCTCACTGTAATCCAATAACTAGACTCGTACGGAATACTTAATATCTCTTATTTTTCTTTATAAAACATATAACATACATTTATTATTATAGTTTTAATTTAAGGAAATGGCTAGCCCAGTAGGTCACTCATCTGATAATAAGAGATATACCAATGACAATGCGGTGCTAGTTAAGATTTTACTGTACTACAGTATACTCGCCGCATTAAGACATCAGATTTTAAGTATCGTAACTCACTTTATATTCAATTTACTACTACTACAGCGCCCTTAAAACCGACACACTATTGATTGCATTACTTTCAACTGGAATAGATTTTTAGTTTGTATCTAAGTAGGCAGTCCCTCACAACGGATCTTTAACACTAGTAGATTTAACATCACCAGAAGCTTTCATCTTAATTTAAAATAATGTAATAGTAAAATATAATAACGAAGTAGGACTCTAAAGAATTGTCGATTTATTAGCTGTTTTTAATATTAAGTTTCAAATTTACATGTGTAATCCGATATTTATTTAAAGAATGTATGAAAGAGCAAGAGGCTCCCGAATGCCGGATGAAAGTGGTGGGACATCGAGAACGATGCATTACTGTACAAACCGATCGATGTTTCATCCGGCGTCTACGGTAAACACGTGCCACTTGTTCAAATAAACTGAACGCATTAGCTAGTCTCGATTTCACTACATTAAAACACATTAACGCCTCTACATCGCATGTTATTTCTAAAATAGGAAGGAGTAGTAGACGGAAATTACTCTGTGTTATATCGATTGTATATGTTAAACGGTAATTGGTAACGTTTTATGTTTCTTAAAACTTAAAAAGTGCCTTTGCGTTGGTAGGTATTTACTGTTTTTCAAATAATTTAATGCTTCTTTGGAATTTAAAGCCTGGTTACAACTGGACGTTTTAATGTCTATAAGTATTTTCTTTCAATGCAAACCATGAGAGGTACAGTAGTAAGTGAGATGAAGAATTGAGTACGGAAAAGAAGAAAAATCACGTAAAGTAAATATATATCAATACTGATATATATAAATAAATGAAAACATTACTAACACTAGCGAATTTTAAACCATAATTGATAGGTTCATAATACTAAGATTATTCTTCTACAAAACATATATTTTAAGTTCTTCTAATAGTTATTTTTTATATAATAATAAATATAACTGATTTAATAATTATAAATTTTATTCATTTTGTCGGTTGCTCTCTCGCTATGCTATTTTTCTATTAATATATTAAATAACTCTCTAGAAAAACGACCTTTCACAAGGTGATAAAATAGTAACAAAAAGTTCTTGTAGCTATTTTCAGTCATTTATTCTTGCAAGAAAGCAGCTGTTGGGCATAATTGTAAGCTAACGTTTTTCTATTAGACTTAGTTAATATGTAATCAATCACAGCAAGCAAAACTGTCCTCCATTTATCATATTTTTCTAAATATACCAGAATTATTGTAAATTAACAAGATATCAACATATTTGTGCTTAATATTTAATTATTACATGTATCTTAAAAAGGATGATATTTTTTCTCAAATTATTAAAAACTACTTTAACTGCTATAAAATTTCTGTACTATAACAAGGTTGCGAGTTCTTATAAAAATCTATTATTAGTGTTATGATCACTGGGACGATGATAATGGCTAATGTAGCATTATGATAAAGGAATGAAAATAAAAACGTTTATAGTTACCTGTGCGGCCATAATACGCTGTCTCTCTTTGATAAGACCACATTTAGGACACTGACAGTGACGGTAAGCGCATGCTTTTTTATGGCCTCTGAGACTAGATATCAATCCATGATTGCGGCATCGAGCGCATTTAGGCACACGCGCTTTTCCAACATTCATCCTTTTTGTAAATCCTTAAAAATATGGTCCGTTATGAAGGAATTATTTCCATTACCTGTTTGAGTTCATTTACAAAAATAACTATAGCTTAGAGATATCAATACAACGGTGGTTACTTAAATAATATTAATAAAAAATTTATACAAATCCTTTTTCCATTTTTGCCAAATTCTCTTCTTTTTAACAAAAATAATTGCACGTTTATTTAATAAGTGGATAACTATCAATTATAATAATATATAAATTTAAAATTGATTGGGACATAATCATTCACTTCATACGTGTCTAGTTTCTTTTATGATGTTATATTGCTTTGTACACTATTATAAAAATAACTAAACAAGGCGAGATTTTAAGCAGTTAATTTCGCCCTTGTTTCATTCGTGCATTATGTTCAAAAATAATAATGTTTATTTTAGAGTTTTATTTAATATTTTAGCACAAAGTAATTCTGCTCTAGACAATGTCCTTCATATTCAATTCATTGAAATTCTTACTGATAAATATGTAAATCACATAAGTCCTACCGTCCTGCATACACAATAAATATGCCCTTCAAACGTTAATATTTACAGTGAACGTTTATGTAATACCGTTTGACAATGAAAATAAGTGCTGTACCAGTAGTTGTTAATACGTCCTCCTATAAAAAAGATTAGTAGGTAAATACTACAAGTGCTACAATAATTTATTACTTTTGTAAATTTGGACCTTGTAAATACCACTGGAAATCGATTCATTTGCGCTAGGAAAAGATTACATAGGCCTACGTCTGTTTGTAAAATTGATATTATGAATAATATTAGAAAAATGAGAAAGGTAGTCGTAAAGTAAAATTAAATACGGATCTGTAAACCTAATAAGTTTTGCAATTTTGATATCTCATATTCTCAAATAATAAAACGTATTAGATAGTTACTTTTCCCGCCACATTTAGAAATAAATAATTAAAAAAACACGTCCAATGTAAATAATTTAAATATAAAAGAGGTACTTGAATAAACCTTTGTAAGTAATATATTACCTTTGTAACTATTAAGAGATTTTAATTGTTTTCCATATTTATTACAGGATTTTTAATTTTAAGAGATTTTTTCTCTTACTAAAATTTATAGCTGCTGTATGTAATGTACATAATGTATGCACATTCCACGACAATTTTTTTTTTCATAAAAAAAATAAGATCTGTAAACCTTGATTACAAAATACACATTACTTCAGACAAAACGATTAAATGATATTACATATAATACGTAATATAATTTTAACCATTTATAAAGCTGTAACCAATATAGAATTAATTCGAAATTTGCGTCAATATTTTTAACATCAACACACTTACAAAAACAAATTGATACCTTAAAATTCACCGTTGCCTTATCCAATCCTTCCGTCCACTTTACACACTTGTTTAAACCACACTTGCACTCATCACATGCAAAAATTTAAATAGTTACTAACCGTCGATGATACAGCTCTGACTGAATTAACACTAGCAAAAATCTGAGTTATTCTCTCAAAAGATTAAGTAGATAGGCGTTGCAACTAAACATAATTCTACATCCCTTATAAGCGTGAACATAAACCTCAACGTCTAAGAAATAAAGTTAAAGATTCCGGGCGTATAATGCGGTCCATGTCATTACGTATCCCAATCCGCCCACAGGAGAGAACCGTCCAATAACAGATTCTGATTCTCCCCATTGGTTACAGTACAGTAGAAAATATCGGAAACTGATGTTCATGGCTCCCGTTTCACTGAAATAAGCAACGTCCTATACTTTAGTTACAGTTAGCTACTAAATTTATTGGAAGTTAATTTGAAAAGCTTTTAAAACAGTATGGAAAGTTGCTTCTATTTCGTGCTAAACATAACAACTACTATAAGTAGGATTCAATAATACATTAAAATTAAATTCAGTTTAACCCATTTTGTATTTTTTGTTTTGTATGTATGCCCAACTCCATAGTTGTATAAAAATCCTATGTATGAACTAAATAAAATGTATTAAAAAAGGTACAAAGGAACGTGTGCTACACATTATTGACTATATATAAACTTTAACTTGAACCCAAATTATTCATAATGCTTATATATGTGTACATACCGTCATCAATAACATACACCAAGGTTTTAGACATCAATTTAAATAAATTGTCGGATATATTTAAACTGTAATATTATACTAAAAGCCTGTCTTTTTACACATGGTTAAAAAAGTTTATGATCATGAGATTGGGCATGTAACTAAAAATGTTAAGAGTTTCTCATCAAAGGATTAGTTTTAACTAGCGCCGTCTAAAATTTTGAACGATTTTACATTTTAGTAATTTTTGAGAAAACTATGTTCGATCATACGAAAACCACAAATAATAGTGCAAACAAAAATGTTGCAATTATTTGTTTAAAGAACAATAAAATAACAAGATAGTACAAAAATAATACTGGCAGTAGGTATTTCCGGAGACCGTCTCTATAAGGTAGGTACTACCGCAGCTCTTCTTTGATTTCAAGGGGGTTTCCTGGTAGAGAAATTAATGAATAAACGAGACTTAACATCTTTTGTCTCAAGGCAACTAACACGATGCGGATTAATGCAACTCTTACTAGTGCCATGTTCATCCTCTTTATATAAACCCTTCGTAACGTCTTTTTCAGCTTTTCAGAAGTAGTATGCAATCATTATTGCTATTTATGTCAAGGATGATAGATTATGATAATGACGAACTGGGAAAGAATTTGTTACCATTTTATGTTGCGTATACAATATATGTATATGCGTACACAAATGACTCATATGTTATGTACACTAACTTTTTATAATGTAACATCCTACTTATCAAGAAGAGAATATGGTTATCGTAAACTAGCAAGTATTTGCGGAGAATTTTCCTAGAAATTCATATGGTTCGTTAAGCATTGTGCAACAAACTGCGCCTAAAACACTGAAAGAGATCCTTGAGATGTTTTAGTGAGAAAATCTCTTTAGGCCTAACTTCCATCGAAGAAGGGGAAAAGAAAAGGTTTGACTTTCCTTTCGGCTTCTCAGGCCCAAATATCATTGTCCAAAACAGGTACTTTTTCTTTATTAAGTAGCTCGAACTGCTCTCAAGTAATAATAAATCGTCAGCCTATCTGCAGAGAAGGCGCCCTCCGTAACTACTATTGTATACTATCTTTACTAGCGTGTTTCGCATTCACACTTTCCTCGCTTCTTCTATACACAATTTGGAAAGTCGTAATTAGAAATATAGATGTGAATGCAGTTTACGGAATGTGGTGTGAGGTACGTTTAATTAATTAGAATTAAGTAAAACCAAAAACACCTTTTTTTTATTTATTTAACAAAACAATCACATATAACAAGAAACATAAGCATTGAAAAAACACAAAGATTTGTCAACAATCATATATATCAGTCATCGCTCACACATAATATTTAATACAATATAGTAGTACATAGTAGCAAGAGTAAGGTAAGTGTATTTAGATACGTTTCAAAATGTTGAAGCATATTAATTTTGAAGAAAGTACAACTTTAATTTGGATTGAATGTTTTAGTGGGTTAGTATGTTAATGTAGTGGTAGTTGATAAGTGGCGGTAGCAAGTAAGGATCGCGGCGGCGAGTGTATACAGGGTGGCAAATCTTGTTTTGCAAATTGTGGTTAAAAAATTCTTCCTTTAGCAACTTCAGTTTTATATGAACAGGCAATACTTTTCAATGTTTAAATAGGCCAACATCATTTTCACTATACTGGGATTTAACTGTAGTAGATACCCATGCTTTTTAATATTTTCAACTGTAATTAGTAAATCTTGTGAAGGCAAGTTTTATATGTGCATCCATAATTACTTACTCCGTATTGAACATAACATTCTGGAAGAGAATTGTATAGCATTAATTTGATCCGGAATGGAATGGGATCTTTTATTATGTTAATCTGCGCGAGAAATTATCTTAATTTGCCACAAACATGGTTGATGTCTATGATGATATATGATATATAATAACTGCAATTTAATTTGGTGCCTATTATATATAAGATCGAGATAGGTGTGAAAATTGACCTGTTCAATAATAGGACACACTTAAAAATGTTTTATTCTCTTGACATAATATTTATTGTGATAAGTTATATAAATAAGAATAATATAAATTATTCATTATTAACAGGTTTATTTGCTATAATGATTTCCTTACATTAAAACTGTAGCGAATATATTTTTATATAATGGTATTGCTCGTGTACAATGATTGTGGTCACGTCATGCAAATTTTCTGTACGATTCGGGGAAGTTGAATATCATTACGGAGTTTTGAAATTGAGCTTTGCCGCACTTCCAGTCCTCTACCACTGAATTATCGTTTGAAGGAATGCACAAAAACAAATTGTTGGGAAGGTTAGAACTTACTTGTATCCACCCTTATTGCCCTCATGGTTTAGGGCTCTCCTGCTATATTTATTGCCAATTAAGAGGCGTGAAGTACATACCGGCACCTCCTCATTCATGACTTGATGGATCTCTTGCTTTGGTTAGCATTGCTGTGGTCATGATAGTGTGCGAGAGTATTTTAATGGATCAGAACTGGGGTGTTAGTTCGTGTAAGACAGCAACTTATCTCTGCACATTATTCTTGTAAAAAAAGGCTACTTCAGGATTTATGCGCTTTGCAACTTGATATCACATTGTCTCTTAACACCAACACAATGTAGTGCCTAGTATTTTTCCCGAACGTAGTAGCAGTCTTTCGCATACTGTCAGCTGGAGCTGGACATGTATCTGGTCCAAACGTTCACGGGACACGGGGATTCTCAGACTAATTGTCTCAGTTCAAGTGTAAGAAGACTCACTCGTGCCTTTGTACCCCTGCGGTGGACCAGACTATGGTGTATATTGTCACTTCCTGTCCTTCATATAGGAGAAATCGCAAGGACTGTGAGTCTTAGTTGGGTGAGAAGATTGAGCCTCTCTGATAAGAGCACACGAAAGTCGCCACATATTTATGAAATATTGCCCGAAAATAATCACAGACTTAATAAATAAAAATAAAACAGAAATAAAAATAAAAGTAAAAAAACAGAAATAAATTGATGTAAAAAAGTAGAATCTTTTGAGAAAGTAAAGAATAAATGTTAAAAAGTAAGAGAAAGATAATTGAAAAAGGGAAAAAAACAAAATTTTATAAATAATAGAAATTTTGGTACATGAAGCGATGCATAAAATGAGACAATGAATCTTGAAATAAAAGAGTGAAAGATAATATGCATGAAGTATAAATGAGTGAGAAATTAGAGAAAGAAATAAGTTAACAACAAAAAAGAGGACAAACGAAAAGAAAGGCAAAGAACCTTACTCAAAATTTTAAGGGGAATGTTAAAAAAACAATGTTGTTAAGTAAGCCCACATAAAAAGCAAATATTAAAAAAGATAATTATATTTTATTTTGACCAGCCAACAATTGTTTACCCTTAAATTAAATCTATAACATACATACACTGGTGATATACAATTATATGAGTGTAACAACCTCTTACAAGCTAGCTCCACATGTAGAATAAAATGTTAAATAATGAAAAAACTATTAGTTAACTGTATAAAGATAATGGTACCAATCATTAAAAACAAAAAATTACTTTATTGGAAAGATTATTTTTGTTGATAATTATTTACTTAAAAGACAAAAACTTTTTCTAACTTTTAGTACTTTTCTTTTTCTCATGTTGTTTAGAAGCTTTCTTTTTCATAATCTGGATTCTTTTATCAGCAGAAATTATATTAATATTAGGGGTCACCACTTTTGAAGGTGAAGATGATGCTGAACTACTAGATGATATTTTAACTGGAGTAGTGGACCCAGACACATGTGTAGGTGATTTTGAAGAAGATGAAGTCTTACTGGTATACCCCGTTGTAAAGCTTTGAGCTGAAAGACATGAGGCACATTGCCATCCCGAGCCCATGTCACTATCACTTATTACTGGTTTATGACAATCCTGAAAAAAGATTAAAATGTTAAGAACAATTTTCAAATTCAGAAAGTACCAACCTTACAGTTATGCGTTAATTTTATTGACTATAAATCTAGAAATTAAGATAATAATTGTATAGCATATTCAATATTAAAATTTTAAAAATACATTCAGGTAAAAAAAAAACTATAATTACTAATAACCAAATTAATGATTTCATAATTAGTTAACAGAAAAGCTTGATATTAAGAAGATAATTTCGTGGTTTTTGTTGTTAATTAATTATATTAAGATATATAAAAAGTCCTAACATTTTTTATAGGAAAAAGACTTTTTAACAGGTTTTAGTGATGTTACCTCATCTTTACAAATAAGATATTAAATAATATTACTTCTAAATTTACACCTGTTCATAGAACTTACAACTTACGAAAAGAAAAAAGATTAATGCTCAATTGTTGACTTCTGTATTTTGTCCTTAAAAAAGCATAAATAGCAACAGTATAAATTAATATGTTATTCTTTACGAACCTGATGATAAAGTGCATGACAAGCATCACACTCCACCAAACGATTTCCTGCCTGCACAGCAATTTGTCTACACACAGCGCATGTTAGATCCTCTTCCAAAAGATCGAAAGCTAATTCACCATCCATCACCGATCCGTCATCGTTTTCTCGCTCTGGTATTTGAATTTGTTGCGGACTTTGTTGTGATATAGGCACTGTCCTAGAACTACTTGACTTATCATTTTTATGTTTCGATCTTGACGTAGATTCCATTTTCTCTTCTGCCAAATATTTTTTGGGTAAAACATTACCAAGAGTTTTAGAACTGCCATAGGTTTGTCTAATAACTTCGTCTAAAGTTAATCGAAGTTGTTCAGTTGAATCTACCGCGCTGGAATGTAAATATTTAAGACATAGTTTAATTGATGGATCAAGATCTATTGAAGACATATTGATAAACAATAAAAACGTTAATTATTATTATTTTCTGTTTATTGCTTCTACTGCTCTGCGCAATAATTTCGCCAATGACTAGTGATGGTGAGAATAAAAACAATGATTATTTGTGAAATGTATAGAGTGCCACAAACAACCTGTCATAGAGAGTGACATTAAGAATTTCACATGTACGTAGTGCTGCCAATACATAAAACATTTTTGGAAAATATTAAAACGAAATTAAACTTTAATATTTTACAAGAACATTGCAAGCAATAGATAATAATCTAACAAAACTAAAGATTAATCTACAATGTACTGTAATAATTTCATAAAAAAAAGAAAACGGGAAAATGGTCCATCTAAGATGGACCTGTGTAAGGTGGATCTAAATTCCGATATAGATTCTTTTGAAAAAACAGTGTGTAAATTTTTAGTTACAGTTTTATGACCCCAGGATTGTTCCAACGTGTAATCCTCTCAAGGATCTATTCTCGGTCGCCTGCTTTTTATTTTATATTCCGCAGATCTTGTGAAAGTTGTCTAAAATTGCAAATTCCATTGTTATGCTGATGACGCTCAACTTGTCTCAAAATGAACAAAGACTGATCAGATTGCTAATTGCTCACGTAGAAACTCTCTTCTTCTCAATCCCCTTAAATCAATACACATGATCTTCGAAACCAAACTACATCGTAATATAGTTACGGCCAAAAACATTAAAATTCAAAAGGAAAAGATATTAAGTGTACAGATGAAACTAGGAATTGAAGTATTTCATTTGATAAACACGTCACTAACATGGTAAAAAATAATTTTTATCGCTTTAGGGTCTTATACAAGATTCGTCATCTTCTTTCTGTAAAAACTCGTATTCATTTATCGGAATTCTAAATTCAGTCAAAATTAAGTTACAGAGATGTTATCTACGGACCCCGCCTTTTTTCCAAAACTCACCATATAATTCATCGTGCAATATGCTTGCCATCGTTCCTGATTCGTGCCTACCTTCCAGCTCGTAGTAATATCTCTCAACATCTTTATAAATCATCTACGCTTAACATGAAATCACGTAGACAGTTACATCTAGCTTCTCTTTTCTTTTATACGGAGTTTTATAATATAAGACACGCAAATACTTATCCGCTAAAATAAAATTTTCTCTTGTTCACTATAAATTAAATATTAGAAGCGCACATACCTATCTCTCCTGTTACTAACACAAAACTGTTGCATTTACGGGGAGCTTTCGTCATCAGGCCACGAAGTGTTGGAATGATATACCTCCACCTCTACGTCATTGTAGCAATGTTTATAATTTCAAACAAAAATTTTGATTTGTTTTTACTAGATAAATTCATACACTTCATAGTGGCCCGCAATATTCTCTATCTTACTCCGCAGTATTTAAGCGAACGTATCATTTGCGAAATTAATTTTTATTTTTTATTTGAAAAAAAACGTTATTGCAACACCTTAAAATAGGGTACAATATGCGGACTTAATGCCTACAGGCATTCTCTGCCATTCAACCTAGGAGGTGGGAGATGATGTGGTAGGTGAGGTCTGAAAGATATATTTAACCAGAATAATAATACCGTCATTATTTGATACGTACATATACTTATACATATAAATACAATTCAAGAAGATGTAAATATAAAAGGAGGTGTAGACATATATATACAAAAGTATGAAAGTACATAAATAAATACATATGGACATAAATAAGTAAAACAGATAAAATTTAACGCGGGTGAATCCTTTTACGGACGTTCCGCCGGTGCCCTGAGACAAACTACTCCTGTGATTTCAAAAAGTTCCCTTTCACCGATCTTCTGAAAACTTCTTTGTTTGGAGCTCTTCTAATGTTGTTAAGCAAGGAGTTCCAGAGTCGTGCTGCCTGAACAGTAAAGGAGTTACTGACAAAGCCAGTGAAATGTTGAGGAATACTAATTGTTAAATTAATAGTTGAACGAAGTTCCCTGTCATGGGATGAAGAAAGAAACCGAAAATTTTCTTTTAGGTACAAAGGGGTTGAAGAGTCATTTAAAATAGAGAAGAAAATCAAAATTCCATTAGGTGCAAAAGCAATAACCTATTTTTATCTTCTTAACGATAAGTACATATCGATGTTTTTTGTTTTTATATAGGTACAGGTTAATGCTTGACCACGATTCCGCCTGGTGTTAAGTAAAGATGTGGTCGATGATGGTAAGGCGCATTAACCCAGCAAACGCTTATTCACTTTTTTTTTCAAGACGCCCACATCGTAATTGGACGGGAACACTGACGCTGGCAAATTGTTCCATTCCTTAGCCGTCCTTACTAAAAACGAGGAACCAAACCTCTTAGTGCGTAAACTGAGGATGTTTACAACATAAGGATGGAGTCTCGCCGTGCGCCTTGTCATCCGGTGATGAAAAGGGAAGGGTGAATTACGTCATGTAATTCCTGCGCACACTCTCCGAAATGGATCCTGTATAACACCGCGAGACTGGCCACTCGGCGCCTGTGTTCAAGACTGTCCAGTTTTGCTAAGACAAGTTCTTGATCACCAATTAGCCTCTTGGCCCGCCTCTCCACCGAGTCTAG
>DWLS01000176.1:0-37717 GCA_018246255.1 Pachliopta kotzebuea | reverse complement strand
GATTAATATGTGGGACATACAAGAAAGTAAATGCCTTGAAGGAATTAAATTTTTGTCGTCCTTAAAAAAATTGCAAATAGTACCTGTACAAAAATTTTCCAAATTTAAAATAAAAATTAAATTAATAACATTCTTGCAATTATGTTTTCAATTTCATAATACCAATTTACTCCTTACTTGATTTTAAAGGTGGCTACATACTTTCTTTTGGAAAAACTTATGTTCAGCAGGGGACGTTTGACAAGTTATAGAAACAAACAATTAATGTAATATTAATATATAATTTCACCACTGCAGTCAATATTTATAGGGATATTTTAAAAATAATTGCCCCCGAACGTTGTTATGGTTGTTGGTGGGTAAGGTGAAGTCTTTGTTTTCGTTTCATTATTCGCGAAGCCATTGACTCCTGTATCGTACGGGCTTTCGATTGTAATTTGTCGCCTTTGATCTTTGTTATACAAACATCCGTGTATTTTTTTATTCGCGACAGCTCCCTGTGTTTGAATTTCATTCCGTGTTTTACTGTCACTGTATAAAATTTGAATAAGAATTATAGTTATCAATGGCCTAAATTGCTATTAATGACCATTATGTTGTATTCATCATCATTTCAATCGATGGACGCCACTGCGGGATATGGGGCTCTTGTAATGTATTTCACAAACAATGATCTTGTGCTGTTTGAATCCAGTGCTCCCAGTATCTCTTTTTATATCGTCTGTGCACCTAGTCTTATATATTATATTGCTTATATTTGTTTACTGCACGGTTTATTGTTGGTAGGTACCACAGCAGATCTTGTTTCTGTTGCTAATTAAAATAGTGTACAAAACTTACCCTGTTTCAGTTTTTACCTCTGGCGCTGTAGCTAGTTACTGCTGTAACAAGAATTATTTGGGTTATTGTTTATCATTCTAACTAGGACTACATTGTTATGAGGAGGCGTATCTCTTAGCATTAGAGGTACGCCCTGTTCTTCTCGTTGTTTCGTTAAACAAAAAAATATGCTATTTCGACATTATATACGCTTTTAATAGACATACAAAGGCTCTTAGATTAAGGGATAAATTCTTTCTTTGTCATGTACAAAAACTAACAACAGAATGGTTTAATGTAGAATATATTTCACAACGTTCATGCACATTTTTATATGAAATAATGTATCTTTCCACAAATTGTTATAATACAAGGAGACTTTACGGCGTAAATGAAAAGAACAAAATGTAATTTTACATAAAATAGTAATTTTCGCAGTATCATTCGCTGTGAAAACATCTCGCCGTGACGTATGAGTATCGTAAGTGAAATTTACGTACGGCGGCGGGATGCGGGAATGTTGCAATCACAAAAAAGGAACAAGCGACAAGTGACACATTTACGTAAAAGCTACGCGGGAACCGAAGCAGTACAACGTGAAACAAAATGGCGCCATGTATACCATCAGACTCTTCGACGATGTATTGCTGTCCAAAGCATTCATCTGTTGCCGTAATTTACGTTATACAATCCCTCTACTCGCGAAATTAGGATTTCAATTAATCAAACAAAATTTTACAGCTATTAATGATTATATATTATATAAATTTTACTATGTTCCGGGGTCACGAGTCAAGGCGACGAGCGCAATGTGGTGCTGTGATTATCTTAATCAGCGCCGCGTTGTTAAGGGTGAGCGTGTCACTTACCATCAGTTGAAAGCCATGTTCGTCCCGTCATCTCGTACATTAAAAATAATACTCACCCTGAGTTTTTTTTAATTAAATTTTTGTTTTCGTATGAGGAAATATTCACGGTAATTCAAAAACCTTTTACGAAAATAGATTTTTCAAATTTAAGCTAGAGAGCTGTAAAGTTTTACCGTAATGGAATTATCCCTACCCGTTCTCTCTTAAACAAACTTAAGTAACTTACAGTACAAACATTTCGTATAAAATCTCTTGATTTTAGTAATATCCTCAGTAAACCTAAGATCCAGTGTCTGCCTTTCACTATGTCTACTCAACTAAATAGGTGATTATCTTCAGAGGGCTTTTATGAAAACGCGGTTTTACGACAGCGCCCCTAAAGTCAAGGTCGTTTGCTTTATACAGAGGGCTTTTACATCGTGTTTATTATTTACTGTGTTACAATATTAGATGTAATTTAATATTGCCAGTGGAATTATTAGTCTAAGTAGATGTATATGTTTCACAACGAGCTCACTGTCTTGTGAATATCTAACGTGAAACGTCGTTTTATGTTGTAACTGTCTCTGGTTGAATTTCAAATCTTCATATTGTATTATTAATATCATAATAGGGGGTTTTTTTTCCAAATCCGTATGTGTTCGGAGTATTATAACAGAATACCCTTTAGTCTCTTCATTATTATAGAATAGAATATTATAGAATTAGACATGATTTTAAGTGTAACATCAAGTCTAATTCAAATAAATATTTAACATTAAAAAGGCCGAGAAAATTGTCTAGATCTTTTATAATGAATACAAATTATTTTAACTGAAGCTTTTTGAACTTTCATGTGACATAATTATTATACTATTTAAGATATATTGCCATAAAACAGTTTTGTAAAAGAAAACTTTTGAGTATATATATCATTAAATATTAATAGAGTTTGAGAGAGATCCTTGGTTAGATAAAATAAAAAAAAACCGACATAAATTTCGACTATTAATTCCTCATAATCTGAAAGTATAAGGTATAGAAATTAATTATTTCGTTTTTGTATGAACTCTAAAATGACTTCTATTGAATTTGTTTTTCACCACAAACTAAGTACCGTACCCCCGTCAGTGTCAGAATGACGTGACAACTTTACTTTACAAAAGATTTTTGGTTATACATATTTTTTATACTTATTTTTCATTGCATACATTAGTTTGTCTTAATATGTACTGAATAAATATTCTATGTTATCAAATTATGGAAAAATTTTTTCCCCGTTCGGCTTGAATCTGATGAAGCTATTAAATGAGACTAACACTATTAACTTAGAAGAATAAAATTGTGGAATCTAATGAAATAAATAACTTGGGTGATATGCTGCATATTTTTCAGAATATCGAGACGTGTATACTTATCATTTTCAGAATAAATAGAGAGTGGCACATACACAATGAATTTCACAAAGCCTCCGTCATTACCGGAAGCATAAATTGCGTCCCCCTTCGTTGCTTGTTTTGCCTTCAAAAATATTAAACGTTTCCGTGAAAATTTTTTCTCGCCGGCTAATTTTAATTAATCGCGAAAACAAAGTACTGAAACGTTTCGGAAGTTTTCCAGGAAAAGAATAATTTTAGCTTAACACAATAAGCCATCGCGTGCAACTGAAAGGAAATAGCGGAATGTGGGATATCTCGTGATAACAAGCGGGAGCTGACTGACCTCCTGACCTTTAGTTTTATTATAATAACAGCTTTAGTATTATAAGAATTTATTGATATAACTAACAATACATATTTATACTGCTTTTCTAATGTACTGTAGGTTAGTTATATCAATATTATCTTAACTTCTTTTCCATACCGAATATACTCTGTCTTACTACACAATTATTATCTTTCTCAAACGAACTTTTACAACATTAAAGCTTATTACTTTTATTGTTAAATTTTTTTAAATCAACTACAATGGACTGCTACGGACTGATGATGGTGAAAGCTGTAACTACAAGTCATCCATAAAAAAAGTTACACGATGTGCTTTATCTCGTAGGAGTAGTAACTGAAATTTGCAGTAATCATCTATGATCCATGTTTGATAAAAATTGGGGTAAGATGTTTTGAGTAGACAAGAAAATTAGTAAAAAGGTATTTTAGTTTTCTGTTTCTTTTCGCATTAGTAAAAAAGTATATCTAATAGACTGATGGAAGCTTATTATAATAAGTAATATACGGTGGTATTAAAATAAGTAAAATATTTGGACCGATGAAATTTTCTGCGGATTCTTCTATTATTTCGTAACCTCCGCGCTCAGCTTATAATTTCCACCCTGAGTAGGGATGTCAGAGAGGAATGAAAGCGGAGCTGGATCAGGGAGTCCTCTGATCTTATCCGGGTCAACGTCAAACGCCTCTGTCGCACCTTAATTAATACAGCCCGGTTTAAAGGCAGTGCTGTCTTAGAGGTTGTTTGTTTTAAGTAATTAATATCCCCTTAAATTTAAAGATTAAAGTGGTAATTAGGGAGGAAAAAATAATTTATGTTCTACACAAAGAAAGTATCTTGAGTGGTTTTACTTATTTTTAGATAATTGTATAAGACCGCAGTTTATGGTTGTAACACATTCAAGCTGCTGACTAAATGACACGCCTCTCGTCAATCTAGTTAATGACGTGACGCCACACGCCGTCTTATTAGTATTCGGACGAGAGCGGGAACAATGCGACGAGAGGGATTTTGACTTTCGACGAGATTATTTTCATAGTACGCAGCATAGATGCAATCTATGAAAAAAAAATTCGCTAATAGCGACTTATAATGCAGAATCTTACCTGATCCTAAGTGATTTTCTCGGCTTTGATATGGTGCTCTTTAAGGTCATAAATAATCAATTATATTGCGTTCGTAGACTTCAATCTCCAGAATAAATCTCACTACCCCAGTATTATATAACTAACTGTGATACAGGCTTTTAACGTTATTTAATATATATTGAACATTTTTTGTTTTATCGTAAAAAATTTACGAACGATGTTAATAGTGTCTTATATACACTACACTATATTTGTGAGAATAAGGACGATTCGAATGTTTACACTAGCTATAGCGCTTTTCAAACGTAAACATCTTTAACAACATCGTGTTAATTACAAGCGCTGTGTTGGTACTGCTTTAATGATTTATAGCAACAGACCTATTATCAAATTATTACAGGAAAAGCACTTATGTATATACAAAAGCGACTACTTATCAAAGCTTTCCTATAAAAACTTATTAGTACAAAAAATATTTTTCTTTACATTAAATCTTAGTAAACATAATAAAGCTTTTAAAAGAAAGAAAACATTAGTAACTTTCGCATTGCAGAATTGCTCTACTTCGCTATCAAGGAAAGCAATTTGGTTATTGTGCTTTTTTTTTGTTAAATAATACAACGCTACCATTTTAAGTAGACTTGCTACCGTTAAATCTTTCGTTTAAATGTAGGGACGGTGTGCGTGGCTAAGTGCCAGTTTAGCCAGCGTCGGGAAGTAAGGAAAGATAAAGGTGGAAAACATTTACTCCCTGTCTCCCCCCCCCACTCCCTTATTATGTTAATTAGAGACCGCAAACCGCCCCCACTTCTCTACGAGTCGCCACACAAACTTCGTTTTTAATTAAATGTAATTTACAATAAAGATGGCATGGATCACAAACTACGTTCTATCTTTTTTGTCGCAGGGTATACCTTTCGAAAGGTAACCTGTTTCAGGGGAGAACTCAAGATTATGCGGAATTTATACCTACTAAAACCCTTTCGGTGGTCATCATCATTGCATTGCTGAAAGCCTTGGGATCTTTTACGGAACTCTCCGATGCGTCCCTGCAGTGCCCATTCCAGGAAGAGCTGATACCAGTGTGCTACGACAACATACGAGACCACTTCGTACTTGTCCGGCCCGGGTTCACTTAAAGGGCAGTGAAGGCCCGCACCCTCAATGCCCGCGAACCCTAAAACCCTTTTTAGCCGCTTCTAAGACGGTCAAAGTTTACCTTAGCCCTATTCTTGATAACCCAAGACTACAAGGCTATAGTTTCCAACTTACTCGCTGAATATCGGTTCTTTGTTCTTTATATTACTTTGACGGTGAATATGCGGTAATGTAACTGAACTGAACATAACCCTAATAGCATTATAAGTATATATTAATATTTTTTTTTCGACAACGTTAGAAAGCTTGTCTTTTATCACATAATATTTATTGGCAATAAGATAGCTAAAAGTATTTGCTCAGAATACTTTAGATTTAAAACAGCGATGTTGTTATTACAACTTTCATGTATCTGTCAATCAAACCAAACAGTAAAATGCAAACGTTACTGGTATTCCCATTAGAAGGGCTTTGTAACTGGTAAAATTACTGGCATAACGAGACTACATAATTTGTGACGAACACATTATGATGTAGTATTTACAATGTATACTAACGTCGCATTATTATGGAGCTGGCATATTTCCTCTCCAATTCTTACTATCAGCGATACTTCGTCTCGTTATAAATAGAAATGATTAAAGCAAAATCTTACTGGTGTCCATCTCGATGTTGCTACATAATCGTGCTCGGTTCATATGACCCAGAACTTTATTATACTTTATTTTATGAACCTAATACACAAAACTCTAAGAATAAAGATTGAAGCATTAAGAATAACGATTTGAAGTCTCGGAATTACCTACTATCTACTTACAATGAACTAGCGCTATTTCTGACAAAACTTTTCTCACGTTGAATTTCATTGTTCACAGTGAGACGTGTGGCGCCGCAGTTCTCCATCCCCCCGCCGCCTAAAACGGAGGTCATGCTCGGCGGGAACCTGACCCTGAAATGTGTCGCCTTCGGGTCACCGATGCCGACCGTCAAATGGAGGAAAGGTGAGGTGTTTTCATACTCGAATTGTAATAGAGTGAGGTGTTCCCCCGAAATTGCCTTTGGGCTACATTTAGCAGCCGATTTGTATAAACCGAGCGACCTTTCTCAACCTTTGTTCCTTTCTTATTAAAAGAAAAATGTTTTTTCAGTATTTCTTTTAAAATATTACGCTGAAATCTTTTTGGCGAGAGTAAATTTTAGATGAGCTCAATCATCAACGGTTTTGTTTTCTCCAGGTCTTACAAAATGGTTGACGCCGGAAGACAACCCCCCGTTGGGGGTGAATACACTAATTTTGGAAGACATTAGAGAATCCGCTAATTACACGTGCGAAGCTGCCAGTGTACTCGGTGTCATAGAGGCCACTGCTGAGGTGAAAGTTCAGTGTAAGTACAATCAAACTAATTTATAGTGAAATTTAAATAATTAACTACAAAACCCGTTGATATGGCTTTGCTAGAATATTTGTGTTATATTCATATATTTGGAAATTGATATTGGTTACGATGGTCAATAAATCTGGTTGAACAGTTTATAAATTCAGCCGATAAATGTCCACTGCTGGACATAGGCCTCCCTCAATAAGGGGGATTCGGGCCGTCACCTACCACACTAGTCTAATGCAGGTTGGTGGGCAGCCAGAGCTTCATTTGTTGATTACCAGAGTGCACCGCGAGCTGGCTTGGGTTCCGTAAGTTGTTGTGTTGGACCCCCTACACGCCGTATAAAGTCAATATGTTATTTAAATGAATTAATGAAAAATTCAATTTACTTATCTGTGTCGTTCCTCTATCAGCAACCTCTTTGTCTTAACAGTTTAACCAGAATTGCCTTGGTTAATAACAATTAGCAATATCCAATAGTCATACTGCGTTAATACCTGATCACAACTATACAGCCGTTTGCATACGCACAGATAATTATCTGTAGACGTACAATATGCTAATTATTAGTTAAATACATGTTAGTTACTTGATCATTTAAATGCTAATTGAAATGCCATCTGACACCACAGACGCAGCGCTACAGCCGAATGATAAGGCACTTGGGAGGGGAGAGTAAATAATCGCAGTTACTGTTAGAGATTGCATTAACATTAACAGCTCTTTTAACGTTCCCACTGCTGGGACTTCTCTCACAAACAAAGATTCAAGTTATATCAATATTGTTCTTAAACAATTTTCTCTCAATGCATTTCTTAATTCCTTCTCAGTAGTTTTTAATAACTTGCCACAAAATCACTTCTCTTCAACTTTTTTAACTCATTATCAATTTTTATAATCTTAAATGGTATTTTAACTGGTGGTGGGTCTTCATCATCGAATACTGCCAAGGCAGGTACCTCCGCTGCTTCTATTTGTGCTACCAAGTAATTTGCAAACATTACTGTATTCCAATTTAAAGAATACAGTATGCTAGTGAAACTACTGGAGGGGAAATTATCGAGACTTATTGTTACGGTCCAAGAGGACGAGTGCAATGTGGTTCTGTATATAACACATTAACCATCGCCACGTTTTTATGGGCAAGAGTATCACTTATCATCATGTGAACGCTTTGCTCGTTTCGTCGCTTA
The DNA here is from genome assembly GCA_018246255.1 of Pachliopta kotzebuea. Classification (NCBI taxonomy): domain Eukaryota; kingdom Metazoa; phylum Arthropoda; class Insecta; order Lepidoptera; family Papilionidae; genus Pachliopta; species Pachliopta kotzebuea. Next base: position 29,564 of record DWLS01000176.1, on the reverse strand, counting down.
GTTAAATAATAAACTTTACTGCACAAGGTTTGTTTTTGTGTTGTCGGCGCTTTCGGACAAATAATTAATCCTGATGTACCAAATACCAGAGTTCATTTCTACATAAATATCATTTTAATTATAAACCGGATATACAGCCGATGCGTATCAGCATGATTGTTTACAAAATATTATCACTCCGCCCGCGAAATAACATTGTTCACGGTTAAAATTCGCCACTCAATACCGCACTCAGTTTTAATTAACTACACGCGGCTATATATCACATTGGTGATAACGATCTCTTACTTTGCATATTGTTGGTTTATTCATTAAAGTATAAAGGATTGCAATTAGAAATATAACGTTATAGATCGGTGAATATTTCGACAATGATTTTATGTTAAAATACTTATAGTTTATAAGGAAATTGGTCTGTTAAAGATATTGACTAGAACAATTAAAATGACTCTTCATTATAGCCAACTGTTCTCTTCAGTACATTATTCACTTAACAATTTTATACTTAACCTGTAACCATCAGATGATATTTGTTGCGATGATAATGAATTTAAAACCAAGGAAAAAAATATTTGATGCTATTAAAGGCATTTTCTTCCAGGGATCTTAAAAATTTTGTAGTAGACAAATTTACTAAAGAAATTTCAATTTGTATTAGATTTTATCATATTGATACACAAATTTAAATATATCATTATTCTAATAAATTATTACAATACATATAATAAACAAAACTATATAGTAAATATATAATACTATAGAATATCTTATTAAACACCTTGTATGACTATTGTTAAACGATATGTATTTCCTTATAGTAAACATTATTTACAATAATGACTACCGAAAGTAATATAACTAATTCGTTTAAGTGTTGCCAATTTACAATTGTATGTTTGCAGTCTGCTCGATAAGGGAATAGATTAAAAGGCAATCAATTTGATAGATTGTTTCGAGTCGCAACTTCATAATGAATTAGTATCATATTTCATAATTGAAAGGGTCGCACCAACTCTCCATGCGCCTCCTGAGACAAACGGATGTCAAGTGATTAATTATTGTTTTAAGGTTTAAATTAAAACAAACTAAACCTCCTCCACCTCCTCTCCCACCTGATCCTAGTTATCGAGTTGCAATAGGCCCACTATTAAAACTTTATAATAGCTTGCGGTTACGAGGTGAGTTACTATTCGCGTGCTCAATCGTCTATTGGTGATTGTAATGAACCTAGAAAACAACGGCATTATAAATTCGATTCCTGAAAATATATCCATAATCGAAGTATCCGAAATTAATTTTTTATAATAGATATGTCACTCAAATTGCAATGTTGTCTTAGCATTACCAGGTGCACCGACGGAAGTGAGGGCATCGGAGATCACAGCTACCACGGTGCGATTGGCGTGGACGTACAACGGACCCGAGGAGCCGCAGTACTACGTTATCCAGTACAAACCTAAATACGCAAATCAAGTGGGTGTTGTGTCTAACAAAAATATCTATTTTTATTAATAAAAAAATTCTACAATTAAATATTTAAAGAGGCATATAAACTAAAATAATTTACGTCTTAAAATTTTAAACCTAAACTGTATTATGATTTAAACAGCAACCAACCAAAGTTTACTCTAAAATTATTTAACTACGTCCACAAACCAGTGCCTTGGTTCTTGCTTCTATTCTGAGATTACATATTGAGAATTTTGATTGATATGGTTATTTCTAATATACGGTACAGACTTGATATATTACCCGCATTCATATATCATAGCCTGAGTATTCTTAAAGTACATGTAATACTTCATCATGAAAAAAGAATATTTGGAATTGAGATTGAAAGAGAAAGACAGTAGTAGTAGTAGTAGTAGTAAATATGACAGGTATTACGATAGTAATTAACGTGATGGCAAACAAATGAAATGAATACTATTTTAAAATTTTCTGCAGGCCTTTAGCGAGATCTCCGGAGTGATCACTCAGTACTATTCGGTGACAAACCTTTCCCCGTACACCGAATATGAAATGTATGTGATTGCTGTAAACAATATCGGCAGAGGAGCTCCGTCAGCGCCGGCGGTCATCACAACCGGTGAAACAGGTAAAAGATTTCAATTAAAACAATTATTAATTTCTATTAATCGCTTTAATATATATATATGATAAACATTTTCTAAAGGCACATATCTTGATTTCAGATATATATCCGCAATATGTATTACTTGTGATTCTAACGGAAACAGGATGCTTTCAGATGGACAAACTTATTTATTTATTCGACGAGACGAGGAAAGCGTTCACCTGATTGTAAGTGTTACGCTTACCAATAACAACGTGGTGCTCGTTAAGATAGTATACACACGAAACACTCGTAACCTTGAGACAGAAGGTGTTAAGTTTGTTACCCCAGTAATTTCACTAGCTAACAACCACAGTAATGTTTGCTTATTACTATTTAGCGGTAAAAATCGGAGCTGAGGTTACCTACCAACACAATTTCCGGCATTGGAGATCTACCACCAGTAAAACTTCCTCAACGTTGATAGATACGCTTCTTCAAGTTTAATTGACCGCTTCAAATTGATTATCAAAACATTTCATCGCTTCTGATTGTTTGAACGTACGTTTTCTTTTATTAAGCTGAACTATGAGTTTTAAGGTGTTTCCTTTGATACTTTTTTTTCATGCCAACGATATATTCGACATGGCATCGCCGCTGCTTGATGTAAGTTCGGTTTGAACTGGAATTTTTTGTGTATTTTTTTTTCGTTTCTTTGCACTTTTCTTTTGTTTGTGTGGATAGTTGTTTGGTAAAGCTCCTCATGCACCATTTCGTTTCTAGGATTAGCGCCAAAAGAGAATGTGGTGTTTTTTGTGTCACGCGTTAACTCTATTTTCTCTACGGCACTCGGTATATGTTCGTTGTTTTTAGGTGTTTACGTTTAATAATAGTTTTTTTTTTTTTCTTACACGCGTTACAGTGGATTCTCTATATGGAGGTGCTAGTAAGTATAAAACTAATTTGAAATAATATTCTTTAAAACGTACATGATTACTTGCTGCTATTATACATACAAAACGTTTATTGTTTACTTAAAAAAAAATCTTGTTTAAGTAAAAATAATCAATACTATTTAAATATTTTTTTTTTTGTTAATACGGAAATATATGAACTGTGAAAAATTTCATACTCAATTTTCACCGCTCTTTGTAAAGGTCATCACTAAACACTCGGATTTAGTACATAAGTTGTTATATGTATATTGTTATATGCATATTCAAAACTTTCTCTTGGTTTTTGCTTATTTACATGAAACCGCTGCCCACAATTACACGGTGCGTTTATTGCACAGCAATTGCTGTACTCCATGCCGACCATTACGCTGTCTGTAATCAGCTTACGCAAATACAATTAATACTGTTTTCGTACGTATATTGAGCTGCGCTGTAATTTCAATGAAAAAAAAAACATATAAAAGTAGCTAACGTAAATGTAAATAAACCGCATATATATTAACTAACATTATTTGCTGAATTTATTCCGCCTTCCACATTCCCCTAACATTAACGTGACTGGTAGGCATCACGTCTAATTTACAGTTGGAAATATTAAATTTACCGACGAATTTAAATGGGAGAGAAGACGGCCTCATCCTTAATTGCCAGAAGCGAGACCAAAAAAAACAGGCTATAAATTAGGTGATAATGAAAAGTGGTATCGTATTAATTTTAAACGTTATGTTGTATAATGTTATATAACGGATATAAACTACGTATAATATTCGTAGCTTCGGCGCCAGTTCCGTACAAATAAAACAAGAGATGAGATTATAGTTCAAAATCATAAATCGAAAATAATTTATTTTGCAACATAAACTATTTATTGATTACAGTTTTTAATGCCTCCTTTTAGACATTACACCTTTAGTTATTAAAATAGCAAAGTTGCTGTTACAGGTTAACGAATATAAGTATATTCGTTAAAAAACTGATACAAACAAAGCATAATTTGATATACAAAGTCAGGATTGTCTTTTTTTATTAGCATTGTATTACACTGTTGTAAATACATTGTACTAAGTAATAACCTGTAAGAGAGTACTCTGTACTCTTTTACGTCTGTATCAGAAGCAAAATATATAGAAATTAAAAAAATCTCACTAAACTAATAAAAGAGTAACACGTAAAAAGGATAAAATAATATTTAATCCGCTTTATAACTCAATACCTTGATGTTCTCAATATCTTGATGTTCCTTTGACATATAATCTATCTCTAGACGCCGCTCGTTCACGTTTTTCTGTATGTTATTTTCTTTTGAAATGGCAATCGGATATTGCCTTTCACAGAATATGCGACAAACGTAAGAAATAATGAAGCTGAAACGTTCTCTTATAACACAAGGCGATGAATCTGGCGGATCTTGATTGCAAGCAATAATTACCGCCTTTCAGACTGGAAAACGGTCTTTCGTTCTGAACATGGGTTTACACAATACAGGATTGGTAGAAAAAAAAATGTTACGGTAAATTTGTAGTAATTATAGTTAATCTCGATGATTTTAAATTTTTTGTACTCAGTCATTTCGACTATATAACTTTTTCGTTAGCTTGACTTGTCTGTTTGCGTTACCCTTATCTAAACAATGCAATACCTAAAAGAGTTCATACAGAAACACATTCAACTCGTCGACTTGAGACGTAAAATATTCCTCCCTTAGTAACTTTACTAGATACGTAATACATGATGATGTACTTCCATCGTCAGAGACCTACCACCAGCTTCCACAATACTGTTTACAAGTAGAAGTTAAAGATCCTGACTGGATTCTGTGAGCTTATTCCAGTTTATGTATACAAATACATACATATGAGATTGAGTAACGAAAGAACAACGATCCATAATATATGATAAATAAATCTATTATTGATATAATAACGAAGTATTTAAAAATCTTTTCACGTACAATTCGAAATACTATTTCAGTGTTTATTTAAAATTTAAAGGCAACACCGGCGGAGTTAAATGAAAACATCTGCCTCGTAGATCCAGTAGAGCATAGAGCAGTTTCGTTTCGCCAGATTGTTCGAGGACGTTTCTTCGCCGCTTTCCAAATAAAAAGGAAACTTTAAGGATCGTCGCCGGTCCCGTACTTCGGGATTATAACCTTTTAATAATACAACGCTTTGAAAAACTTTTATTGTTTTCTCTTTCCGAGGAGGTATTATCAACGGAGTGAGCTTATTCATTGAGTGGTGCCATGTTTTTCGTGTCGAGGTCCGCAATTACTAAACCCATTATCAATGCCTTTGTGCCCCGGGTCCCTTTATTGTATTTTTATTTCCGTTCCGCACTCAATTGAGACGAAACGGGCCACCTTAATTTAATGTTGCCTCGCTTCTATGTTATTGCTATTGGGATAGTCTCTTTATGGAATTAATGTCAAATAAATATTAAGAAGAATATCCTTATAAGTGTTGCTAACAAAATAAGCTCAGCATTTATTTCTTAATGTCTATAAATATCTTGTAATCTTTTACCTGTCATAATTAAATTATAACATAAGCTAAAATCTTCACCTAAATCTTAGATTGTACATACTCAGGTTCCTTCACAGGTTGTGTCTGTTTTAGCAAATACTCTATCTTCTGAACACTTTTTGAGTCTAGTCCTTTTGCATATTTCGACTATACTTTTAGAGTTTTTAGTTCGCCTAATCATGATGTCTTCTTTTGAGATGTCAAACTTTCTGGTGTATAGACGAATTTATTTTGTTCATTTAATTATTAGGTAAAAGAAAGAAAACTTAATTAATTTATTTTACATTAAATTAATAATAAGATCAGATGTAATAATAATAAAATATTAGTTATAGGTATATAAACAGCCCTCATAATGTACTATAGAACACTAAAGAGACTCCTCTAACAAGGTCTAAAAGTCATTTATCCACCAAGCTGGGGCGAAATGCGGGTTAGTAGATGTGAAATATCCACGAAAGCTATCGTTCTTGAAATATGTTGGTTTCCTCCACGATGTTTTCATTCACCGGAAGGAAAGAGACACAAATACAGCGGAAATAAATTTCCTTACCTATCAAATCAAATATTTCCTTTTATACGGAGAACTTTTACTTTGTCAGTTAAAAGGGATTTATTTGTACATACGAATTTTTTTACCTAGGTGAGTTTTTAAATTTATGATATATATTATTATTATGATACATATTATTATGATTATTGCTAAGAACCCGGTTCAGCGCCGAGGAAAGTGCAAGTGCGTCCGCTGAGCTCCAGCACTATGGTCATACAATGGGAGGAACCTGAGACACCGAACGGGCAAGTGACGGTAAGTTTAATAACATTTAGTTTGAGATCTTTTTTTATTCGCATAGGTAACAAGACGAGCAACGCCGTCACCTGATGGTAAGTGATAAGCTTGCCCATAAGTGCGCAGTGATACTAATTAGGATGGTATATACAGCATCACATTGCTAAGTTTCATTACCTTAGCAATTTCACTAGCAAACAGCACCCTTCAAATCGCAATACAATAACGTTTGGATATCACTGTTGAGCGACAGAGGACCTACCACCAGTACAAAAACCTGCCACCAGTAGTGATACAGATGTAAAAATCTGTTATAAATAATACTACTGAAAAACATTTACATGTTAATCTTCAAAGATATAGTATGACATGTGTATTTATGTTTAATTATTACCCAAAACTCCGTCCAGAGACTCTTTAAACAGAAAGAAATAAAATTTACTTTAACGATTTTGTAAGAACAAAATCATAGTTTACAACAAAAGGTTTATTTAAAACGTTGTAAATATGATAGAAAGTATTAAACTATGCTAGTTAAACACAATGTAAATATTGTACCTTAAATTTTGGAAAATTATAAGAACTTTGTTAAATTTAATTTTTGTTCATGTGTAAAAAAAAATTGACTTGGTTTATATGAATAATGTGCTTAGTTATAGACATAGACTCCACAGTACATGAAATGTTATTATATCTAGAACATGTAAATGTTCCTTTTGAATACTTAGTCATAAAAAACAATGTGGGGTTTGTAAAGTTTGTAAATAAACATTAAGAAATTTGAAATAAATAAATATAAAAGTAAGAGAACAATTTCCGTGGTTACAAATTAGTAAAATTTTAGAGTATAAACTCAAATTCAATTATAAACAATTTAAAAAGCTAATGACCCGCTTTGTGAAGTTCAACACGAGTTTTGAATACTCGTTTAAGAGGGTACTTAAATATTAAGTTGCTGGAGGAACAGTGAACAAGATTTATAAATATAAATATCGCCTACACTCTCTCTTATATTATTTTGTATAAATATTCTTTAAGTAACTTCACTGCCTTCGTGAGTTCATGCGCTTGTCTTGAAACACAAGAGCTTAGTAAGTGGTAAAGGTGGTAAGTCTCCGTTGCCAGAGACCGTCTAAGTAGGTACCACTGCAGCTCCTATTGCAGCCGACAAGCAGTACTATGCAAACATTACTGTGTTTCGGATTGAATGGTACCACATGCTAGTGAAATTAGGCGACTAGGCACAATATAGTGCAATGTACAGCATCTTAACTATCGACATGTTATTATCGACATGCATATCGCTTAAGATCAATTATACGCCCTCTTCATCTTGATGATAAGTAGAATAAATAAAATCACTGGTTCGATTTATTATCACTTAGAATCATGTGAAATTGATAACACATGTTAGCTCTAAAAAACATGCAATCAAATTCTCCATTCAGAGCAGTATTAATTCATATCTCCCAGATATTGAAGTTAATTATACCCAATGATTAGTTCGTTAATAATTTAAAACTATCCCAAGCGTTATTACTTCTACCTTACTACCTAATTTATTATTGAGATAGATTGGCAGGTAATATTAAATTGTTCACGATGCCTACACATATAGGTATTTCTACCAAAACATGTGCCCGTACTCTTATATTAACTAACGTTATATACTCAAGGTACTTCGCAATTTTCTTAACATTACAAATATTTTTACTGCTATGAACTCTTATATTAAAAAAATTGCTTCAGGGCTATAAAATCTACTACACAACGGACTCGTCACAACCGCTGCAGTCATGGAATTCTCAAATGGTAAGCACTCCAATACCAAATTAATGTATTAGAAGAATTTTCTCATACATTTTCATAACTTTTAAGAAGTAATCTATGATAACTTCATCGTCTATAACAGAGTTCCCCAAACTTTTTTATGTCGTAGACCCCTTGCCATGTGTGTCCGTGTTCCGGTAAATTTCTAACTGTAGTGAAGTTTAGTGTTAAAAACTTAAAGTAATAACACATGTTAATATATACATTTATTAATTGAAGTTAAATTAAAACTACTCAAAATAAAATTTAGTATCTGTTATGTAAAATTTACGTAACATTGAATAAACTATAAATAAAACAACATAAGCAATAAGTCAATATTTTTAGTGAGAAGGATGTGTTGAGATCCACTATCGTGGACCCTCATTTTCATTTCATGGACCCCCAAATTTTTTTTCGCTTACGTAGACCCCTTGCAGGTTGTCGTAGACCCCTAGGGGTCGATATAGTATTATACCACTTTGGAAATCACTGGTCTATAATAATCTATTATGCAAAAATAAATAATTTTTTTTGCTAATGTCTAATTACTCTGATAATGGAAACTGACGATACCGCAAAGGTTGAAAGATTATGATTTAATATGTAAAGTACGCTTTAACTGATATGATAGACTAATGCACTATTATCGTCGACATATTTGTTATAAAAATCCTCCGTTGCCCACAGCTGGACAATAGCCATCTGACTACAATCAACGAGCTGACACCGCACACCGTGTACACCATACGGGTACAAGCGTTCACGTCCGTCGGTCCCGGGCCAGTTTCTGCGCCCGTTCAAGTTAAAACACAGCAAGGTTAGTTTTTCCTGACTAGAAGCTCTATAACAAGTGTGTTTGTATTTGATATCTTTATAACAAAAACTACTTTTGGTAATGAACGTAAAGTAACTTCAAAAGATACCGTAATATATTAAAGCCCTTTCCGAGATCATCCTCTATGCTTTGAGAGAGAGTTTGAGATTATCAGTAAATATTTTTTCTGTCATATTTATCTATTGCCCAATTATATTTCGAATTACAGTACAATATAAAATAATATGTTTTATTGTTAAAACAGGTGTACCATCGCAACCATCCAATTTGGTAGCGGTAGAGGCTGGCGAGACTTCGGTAACGCTACAGTGGCAGCAGCCCGCGCACGCCGGCGATCAGATCGTCTCGTATGAACTGTACTGGAACGATACGTACGCCAAGGAACATCACAGAAAGTGAGGATTATACGAGAAATTTTTAAATATTTAGACAAATAGATTTTTTTTTATAACAGCTAAGAGGCATCGAGCAAGACGGGTCATCTAATGGTAAGTGATTCACCGCCGCCCACGGTCATCAGCGACGCCAGTGTGTTGCCTACCCTTCACGTAAGAATATGCTTTTTTCTTGATCACAAAAAAAAGCATAAAGGGTGGGGAAGGAAGGGGAAGGACAAAGGTCACAAAGGGTGAAGAATTGTGGGACAGGGAATAAAAAGACAGGAAGGGGCCAACTGATACTCATTCCCACACGCAACTAAACAGTCCCTAGAAAATCTGTTGCGATACGTGTAGTATAATGAAAGTGCCAGTTGCTATTTATTTATTTTTTTAATAAATTGAAAAATCTCAGTTTTTCAAAGGAACATCTTCATGTGAAATAAGTCAATGCCGAACAGTCTTCCATTTGTAGATGATTAGCACTGTATTGGGCTTGTCTCCCGAGAACGGATGAACGTACATTCGTCTCGTCGCTTTTTATTATAATTATGAATAGATCTACAATGGTAACTTTATCTTAGACGAATACACAAAATGGAGTCGTACACTCTGAACGGCCTGTACCCGAACACGTTGTACTACATCTGGCTAGCGGCGCGTTCGCAGCGAGGCGAGGGCGCAACCACGCCGCCGATTGCAGTACGGACAAAACAATATGGTATGTTGGTACGAAAGGACCACACCTCAACACACGGGATGATACATGAACTATTGGCTTGAAAAGAATTCCCACTGAATATATAAAACATATTAAATTTTACAATTAGTTACAAATACAATACAAAACCCATAACACATTCCTTCCAAGCCAATAATGAAAACAGATGAAAGAAAATTATAGTGTATGAACCTGTTGTGGGTTTTCCAGGTAATTTCCACTGTAATATTTCACATAAACGCACCTGCCCGGCACGCCGCCAGTAATACAAGCACAAGCACTAAGTTTTATATATCACAATAATATATGTGTTTTTGTAATTGTTAACTTGTCGAAACGGTGTTGCGTTCACGCAGTGTATACATCTCAGCACAGACACTTGCAGTATATACATTTTTATTTTCGCCGTTGTTTGTTATAAATACGAAAATATTTTGAATGCGTGTGCGCAATACCTTAGTAGTAGCTTTATGTTGTCCGTATGTATAAACTTTATTCGATAAGATTCTATAAATTTTTCTTATCGTTATTATCGCTAGCGGTATAATGAACACTACCTTCATTTATAGATTTTAGATCCTTACAGTATGCTATATACGCTATTCGTATATATCCAGAAGTGTTCCTTGTGCCGCTGCCCTAGAAAATAATCACGAAAATGTTCTTCCGGCAGGAGTGTTACGGATATATAGTACGGGCGAGCGGATCCTACATTACACCACACAAATCAACTATGTGCATGCTCGTTTTCTTTATTTTGACGATTCAGCTCGTCTTTTTTACTATGGCACATTTTTTTTCTGTCATCGCATTCAGTGATTGCATCGTCTAGGTCGTCATAAACCTCGACGCGTTCCAGTACGCATGAACTACTAACCCAGTAACAGATCACTGATCCAAGTTCATATGGGAAACGTATTAAAAAAGTCACAGTATTTTCAATGCTGGGTTTTCATCTAATCCTAACGAAATTTTCGATTTTTGTTCGATCGTTCTTTCTGCATCACATGAGGAGGAGAGGCCATCGGTGAGGTCGTCGTGATCGTACGTTCAGCTGGGTCGTAGGCACAAAGCCGGCGCTCTTTCTGATGTGTAAGCCTTTCAGTTCCCGGCGCGCCGCCGATGAATGTGACCGCGGTGGCGATATCGCCCACCGCGATACGGGTCACGTGGCAGCCTCCGCCCGCCGAGAGAGCGAACGGGCGCATCGCCTACTACAAGCTGCTTTGCGTGGAGTCCGGCCGCGGCGACTCCGAGGCGACGGTAGTACGCCTCAATCGCACGGAGTTTGTGCTCGACGAGCTGCGCCGCTGGACCGAGTACCGAGTGTGGGTGCTGGCCGGCACCAGCGTGGGCGACGGGCCCGCCTCCTACCCGGTCACCGTGCGAACGCACGAAGACGGTACGTTTCACACACTATACTAACCCCTTTAAACGGCTCAATTTTACGACTGTATAGTACTGTAACTGTATATAGAAGTAAATAAATAAGACTACTTATGTACTGAACTAACAGAATATCACTCACTTGAAAACCGTAAACTGATACGTTTCCTATTAAATGATGCAAATTTTAATATTTAATTAAATGCCACTTACAGTTTCGATATCATTTTAATGCTTAATATTTGTAATAAATTACATCAATCTTTATTAGAATATTTACTTACTCATCATTTGCGAATTTAATAAAGCAAATAATGTACCCATTTTTTAAGATGTATGCGTCATGTTTAAAATACTATAAAAAGTCCTAAAGTTGAGCCTAAACAAAATGATAACAAGTGATATGTTAATACTTCATTCTAACATTGTATAACTAACAAATATCGTTGGATATGTAATATTAGAGGAAATTATATAATTACAAAACTACCGTCAATTTACTAAGTCCTCTAATGTCGCATAATTTCCATTACCAACTTGAATTTTAATCTGCTGCGGGATCGGGTATGGATCGGGTAAATTTTCAATAAAATCATTCATAATATACTATGAATAACTAAGTGGCAACTTCCGTTTAATTTATGCCTTCATTATGAATGATTTTATATCCACATTAATTGATACGGTGCGAGTGGAAATAAAATACTCCGTCGTAATTATTATAATGAATTATTCGTTACACAATGATGTTGGTCATTATCCCAAAATTCTCTCTATTGTTTCCACTGGTACCGCATTTGCATCATTAAACGAAATCTTTTCAAATGGTGTTGGGTTTCTGTATAAACATAATCTGATATTTATGATTTTCTCATATATGATACCAAAAATACTAATGTCATTTTTTTCTTTTGTTTCTTTGTTGTAAGCATATAGCAGGATTCTAAACAAGGAGGTTAATTCTCGTAACAAAAGTTTCAAATATGCTTGACGATAAGTTCCAGTGTATATAATTTCAATAATATTATCACGCAATTCATTTGAACTCACTGTATCTTAGTCGCTGTGTTCAGCGGCATAGTGTCGATATTTCCACTCACTATCACATGTAATGATTTGTTCTGATGACGCGTCTCATCGGTCAGTTATTTGTCGAATCACTAAAGATGGCACTCACTGAAATGCAAAAAAAAAAAGTCTATGCACCTGGTATAGTGTCGACGGCACCGTTATATTTATTGGTTTTGAAGCACAGTTATTGAGTATTTAGCTATGGACACAACTTTGCATGCTTTCTTTGACGACACAGCACTGTTTTTCGTTCAGTTGACTTCACTGGGCACCAGATAGGTTTACAACCGTTTGCTTTACGCAATGTGCGACGGCTCGGTAAACGCAATTGCGTATGGCAAACGGGCACTTTTAGGAAGCACTCAGCACATCTAGCGACAACTCGAGGTGAGAGAGCGAGTGTGTGACACATCAAGCGACACCTGTTGGACGGGCTCATCCGCATAATTCAGTTTGTAACGCGAAACTATCATAGTCACACAGTAAACTGCGCACAAGCCTCATGCGTTTGAACCGTGTCCCGCGGTAAAACCGAACACGCACCACGGCCCGAGCGCCGCATTTGAATACCAATACCGTATCCACACGACACGCGCGCATGCTATACTCACAACTACTACTTCTGTACTGACTGTACTATCTGACTACTTGTACTCTTAGCGGGAAGGCTGCGGGTCGAAGCGACAAAGTCCCGAGGATCCACTCTAAATTTGCACTATTAAACACATTGGTTGGATTCGATGGATCCGACGGATTAGATCCGTAACGCTCTTCACCTGTATTCCCCGACTGCTCAGCTCGAACTAGAGTACGCGCACTGTCTATCTTTATATCTATCTCTCTATCTGTCTCCATTGCTCTTAAGCTACACTTTCTCGCCAGTAGCAACTTCTCTTGCCTTTCTTCCTTCTTCTGTATTCTCTATCAAACTATCGTCGTGCATGCACACTAGATATTGTGACATAATATACAAAATAAAAAACTATTGTGCCTAACTTACGCTATTGCAACAAAGCGGTATGTAAAGAACGCTAAGAATATTCGGCATTTTATATCTCTCCTTAAGCACATAATTGACATTAAATCGAACAGTTTTTAGAAGAGCACAGCCAACGGGCAATGACACCACGACACAGTCACAACTCACAGAAGATATCAACACAACGGAGCGAGTCAACACACACACCGGCGAAAAGATGGGTGAACATTACCAACAAGATTACACTGATGAAGCACACATATATAGATCGGCGCCGTCGCGTTAATCAATACATGTGCGTGTGAGTGATTTCAAAGAGCTCAACGGCGAGAAAGCGTCACTACTATATGTGTTAGGCCCTATCCTGTTCATTTTTACATACATATGTTTACTCCTTAAGCAAACTCAACTGGAACATTTGCATGTGAAGAGTTGAAGTATTTTCTTCTATCGGACGAGAATAAATTTATTTTGCGTTATCTTAAAAGGTAATTAGAACAGGAAAAGGCCATGCACAACAGAAGCGGCGCCGGCGTCCCAAGCCGCTTAACTGAGATGCCAAAAGAGCTCAAAGTACATAAGGAAGCGAAATAAGAGTACCCCCATTTTGCCGACAAGCGTTCTACTCGTAATCTCTCACTAAGTAGTTCCGTTCGCCCTGCAATGTACGCACAATTTGTCTTAAATGTATTTGAATGCGTTTTTCTCTTTTTTTCTCTCGTCACTGACTTTGTATGGGCCGCTGGTAACCCGTACAGCAGTAAGGAGTGAGTATAATTTACTATAGTGCTTGTATCGATGTGCGTTCGTGCTTGTGCCTAAGCTTTATGTAGATTATATCTTCTGAGCATCATAATCTAACTCTGGAACAAACTGCAAGTGGTGACTGCTTAAAGACGCATGTCTTTGCCGTGTCAATGGTTCGGAAACGACTTGGCGTGTTATAGAGTTAACTCTTGCTTTGTTGTAAACCAAGTCTATTCTCTGAAGCATGAATCCCTTGCAGCCTGTAAAGAAAGAATTTAGAAATAGAAATGCCGCTTATATACTTATAGTTCAACTTACTAAATGTTAATTCTTTGTAAAGGCTTGACGATTTTAGTTAATCCAAACGGTATGGATTTGAAGGTAATGAATTTTACTTGTTTTGGTGATTTGTAAGGGCGTAAATATATCAGTGTGTTGGTATTCAAATGCCCGATCGAGATGCTGAATGGCGTGTTTAGATACGCCGAGGACCCAAATACTCTATCAGCATTGCTGACGACAATTACCGGACGCACTTTGGTAATTTTCCCATTAAAATTTTGCCAAGCTTTCCGAAGAGCCTTCAACAGCTTAATCCTTTAAAATGACATTGCTTTCGGTAGAATTTTCCTCTAGCACGTTTTCGTAGATGCTGATAGGGAGTTCAGGTCTATAGTAGTCGTGGTACGGTTAAGAGCCTGATAGATGACGGCAAATTTACAGTGCCCGGGGAGCCCCAGGACGTGAAGGTAACATCAATCAATTCCACCGCGATACACGTATCTTGGAAGCCTCCGCAGGAAAAGGAAAAGAATGGTATTATACGTGGTTACCACGTCCATGTACAAGAAATGCGGGAAGAGGTAAGATGGGGAATGAACCTTAAATTGCATAATTTTTGTAATTTACGGTTTTTTTTTCTACTCTCTAAAAAGAACTTACATATTGCTTTAATTTAACAAATATTAAAAGAAACTTATTAAGAATATATATTCAAATAAATAAATTTCATGTCACAATTTTTCGCAGGGCAAATCACTGTTAAACGATCCAATGCGCTTTAATGTAATGGACGATACGGCTTTGGAACTTAACGTGACTGGTTTACAACCTGATACGCGTTATAGCGTTCAAGTAGCTGCACTGACCCGCAAAGGTGACGGTGATCGGAGTCCGCCAGTGATGGTCAAAACACCCGGTGGTGTGCCAAATAGACCTACTGTAAACCTCAAGTTAGTAATAGTGTCGATAAAATATTACCTTTTTTAAGCGTCAGTATAAATAAATAATTTTGTTTAAACTCTTTTCTTTTAGAATTTTGGAGAGGGATCCCATAGTTTCAATAGAATTGGAATGGACTAAACCAACTCAAACCTATGGAGACTTGCTGGGCTACCGATTACGATATGGCATTAAAGACCAGATGCTGCAAGAAGAAAACTTTGGAATTAAAGTTAACTCTCATAGACTAACAGATTTAGAAAGAGGTGTGCAGTATGAATTCCGTTTAGCTGGAAGGAACAATATCGGCATTGGCCAAGAAAATATCAAGTATTGGCTGACACCTGAGGGAGCTCCGAAAGGTCCCCCAACAAATGTAACATATCATTTTCAAACTCCCGACATCATCAGTGTGACTTGGGAACCACCAGTTAGAGCAGATCGAAGTGGCCAAATTAAGAAATATGACATCCAATTTTACAAAAAAGGAGACCAATCGTCACTCGCAGAAAAAACAAAAGAGTCGACTAAAGCAGTTTTTACTGGTTTAGAAGAAGACGCCCATTATATTTTCAAAGTCCGAGCTTATACAGATCAAGGACCTGGCCCATATAGTAAAGAAGTGACAGCCCATACGGAAAGGGATATTGGGCGTGCTCCTATGTCTGTTAAAGCTGTTGCAACGTCGGAATCAGGTATTGAAGTTTGGTGGGAAACGGTTCCATCAAGAAGAAAGGTTATCGGATACGTTATTTTTTACACGATGACTCCTGTTGAAGATTTAGATGAATGGCACCAAAAAACGGTTCACGTGACGCATTCTGCTGATATCGAAAATTTGGAGAAATTCGCCGAATACGCCGTCGCGGTAGCTGCAAAAACAGCTGATGGTTTAGGAAGATTGTCAGAAAAAGTTACTGTTAAAGTAAGGCCCGAGGAAGTGCCTTTAAACCTGAGAGCTCAAGATGTGTCTACACACTCAATGACACTCTCATGGTCACCTCCGTTACGCTTAAACCCCGTTAGTTATAAGATTTCATATAATGCTATCAAGGAGTTTGTTGACTCTCTTGGTATGACCCAGACGCAAGAAATTCTAAAAAGAGAAATAATTATTAAGCATGATAAGACGTCTCATTCGATAAATGATCTTTCGCCATTTACGACGTATAATGTAAATGTCAGTGCTATTCCTAATGATGATTCCTACCGACCGCCAACCAAAATTACTGTAACGACACAGATGGCTGCACCTAAACCTATGGTAAAACCAGATTTTTACGGCGTTGTTGAAAATGAAATATTAGTAATTCTACCTCAAGCTTCGGAAGAATACGGTCCTATTTCGCATTATTATTTAGTTGTAGTTCCTGACGATAAAGCACATAATCATAAACATCCTGATCAGTTTTTAACAGAAGATTTAATTAAGAATAATGCTAGATTGGATGACGATAACGCTCCATACATTGCTGCTAAATTCCTGCAACGTAATATTTTATACACATTTCATCTAGGTAATAATGAATCATATGAAGGTTTTCTTAATAAAAAATTAAACCCGAACAAAAAGTACAGAGTATTTGTTAGAGCTGTTGTAGACACTCCACAAAAACATCTTTACACGTCTAGTCCATTTTCGGAATACCTGTCTTTAGACATGCGTGGTGCTCCACCTGGCGAGGAGCCTAGTCGACCTGATCCTAAGGACATCAACGGTGATCCAGAAATTAGAATTGAAGAAAATAGGAAGGAAGCAGGAATGTTGTGGGTTATAGGGCCAATAATTGCTGCTTTGATGCTCTCTCTTTGTTTAGTTTTACTATTTATTATGAAGAGACGACGCCAACCATGTAAAACACCCGACCAGGCTGCGGTGACAAGACCTCTTATGTCCGCTGATATAGGTTTCGGAGCACCTTCTGATCCAGTTGAAATGAGGCGACTTAACTTCCAGACACCTGCGATGATTTCACATCCTCCGATTCCTATATCAGAACTCGCCGACCATATCGATAGGCTTAAAGCAAACGATAACCTTAAGTTCTCTCAGGAATACGAAAGCATCGAACCTGGTCAGCAATTTACATGGGATCACTCGAACATGGAGGTTAACAAACCCAAGAACAGATATGCCAACGTAATCGCTTACGACCATAGTCGTGTTATTCTCCAGCCCATCGATGGAATACTGGGCAGTGATTACATCAATGCGAACTACTGTGATGGTTATCGAAAGCATAATGCGTATGTAGCTACACAAGGTCCACTGCAAGAAACTTTAACCGATTTTTGGCGAATGTGTTGGGAATTAAGAACAGCTACTATAGTCATGATGACAAAGTTGGAAGAGAGAACTAGAATTAAATGTGACCAATACTGGCCAAGCCGAGGTAGTGAAACGTACGGCATGATGACTGTTACAATCGCTGAGGTGCAGGAATTGGCTACTTATTGCATTCGAACATTCCAAATTACGCGTAATGGTGGAACTGAGCGCAGAGAAATTAAGCAGCTCCAGTTCACTGCTTGGCCTGACCATGGCGTTCCTGATCATCCAGCACCATTTTTGCAGTTCCTACGTCGTGTACGTGCTTTGAATCCTCCCGATGCAGGTCCGTTGGTTGTACATTGTTCCGCTGGTGTGGGGCGAACTGGATGCTTTATAGTCATCGATTCCATGTTGGAGAGAGCTCGTCACGAGCGCACCGTTGATATATACGGTCACGTAACTTGCCTCCGCGCACAGCGTAACTATATGGTGCAAACCGAAGATCAGTATATATTTATCCATGACGCTCTATTGGAGGCCGTAATATGCGGTGATACTGAAGTGCCGGCTCGTAACTTGCACGCTCATATTCAAAAATTGATGCGCGTTGACACGATCGAAAATATAAATGGAATGGAATTGGAATTTAAAAAATTAGCTAACATGAAAGCCGATTCAAGTCGATTCGTGTCAGCCAGTTTACCTTGCAACAAACACAAAAATAGGCTGGTGCATATTTTGCCTTTTGAGTCCACTCGTGTCTGTTTGACTCCTCGCGATGGTTCAGATTACATTAACGCTTCCTTCGTCGACGGATACAGATACAGGGCCGCTTACATTGCCACTCAGGGACCGCTGCCCGACACCACGGACGATTTCTGGCGAATGCTTTGGGAGCATAATTCTACAATAATTGTCATGCTAACCAAATTGAAAGAAATGGGACGAGTAAGTTACAAATACTAAATAAAATAAAACTTATGATAATCACTGAATTTTGATATTATTCTAATTTCTTCTTTTGTGTTTTAGGAGAAATGTCATCAATATTGGCCATCTGACCGCTCTGTTCGCTACCAATGCTTTGTAGTCGATCCGATAGCTGAATACAACATGCCTCAGTATATCTTGAGGGAATTCAAAGTATGTAAAAAATTTTATGTTTATTAAGTTATTATTCAATATTTCGTTTCATATCTTTTGCCGATTGCAGGATTACTGTTTTATCGTTTAGAAAAAATCAGTCTCTGTACTTGTTAGATAGTTGCTTTAAACTCGTGTTTTACTTATAAGGTCTATTACTAATGTGCACAATGTTTTAGGTAACGGACGCACGCGACGGTGCGTCGCGAACAGTACGCCAGTTCCAATTCACTGATTGGCCAGAGCAAGGCGTGCCCAAGAGCGGGGAAGGTTTCATAGATTTCTTAGGTCAGGTCCACAAGACAAAGGAGCAATTTGGACAGGACGGACCCATCACCGTTCACTGCAGGTGAGTTATTATTAACTTATGTGTAGGTAAGCCTATGATTTTATTTTCTCTCTTTTAACAAGTTAGTGCTTGTCCGCTATACCACCTGGTTCTTTTAAAGATCTCGAGCTCCAGAAACCCTCAAACATTTTAAACTTAACTGCATAATCACAATCGTTAGTACAGTTTAATAATACTTTCTTTAAAAACCTTTTTCTTTTTGAAATCCTCTTTATCTTTCGTAAGCATCCAGTGTAACACTCTAGTTGGCATTATCATAAACAAACACTAGTTCGAGTTGTACATGTAGTAATTTTGTATTGTCTTACGAGACGTTGTGAAGCCGTGTTAACCGAGTTTATAAGGCGTCCATACGTATACGCTTTGAAAGAGCGTAGGTTCAATCCCAAGTGAGAATGAGCTCCGGGGAAGGAAAATATGGTGACGAACTTGGCTAGCATGATTAATGAATGGGTTATGTCTCCGCAGTGGGAATATTAACTAGGTTGTTTATGTAATATATTATGTGACGTCGTGACAATCATCACGCCACCCCGTCGTGTCCGCAGCGCCGGCGTGGGCCGCACGGGTGTGTTCATCACTCTGTCAACGGTGTTAGAGCGTATGCAGTACGAGGGCGTGTTGGACGTGTTCCAGACGGTACGCACGCTGCGCACGCAACGCCCCGCCATGGTCCAGACCGAGGTACCGCACTTGTGTATTTGTATTTTCGGCATTAACATAAAATCTAAATACAAAAACTGATAGAAACTACTTTTTTTTTATTCTTAAATGCTTGATCACAATCCCACCTGGTGTTAAAAGGTGATGTAGTCTATGATGGTAAAGCGCATTGACCCCATAAGTGCCTATTCACTCTTTTCTTGAAGACGCCCACATCGTAACTACGATGTGGGCACTACTTGTAGGGATTTAACTATACATTAATTTAGAAATTGATTTAAGTGCTCGAATAAATTAAATTTAAGGAGGAGAGTACTATTTTTGGAAAAAGTATCAAATATATTTCGTATATGAAATTCACGTAATACCCTTAGGGAATTATAGTCGATTATGATACTTAATCGAAAAAGCTGTTATAGCAGAGTTTGAAACATTAGGAGGTCTGTATATGATGATGATAATGAAATTTAAGGTAATAAGAAAAATTAAAGCAACGAAGAAAATCATTGATATGTTTATTTTGTAGGACCAGTATGAATTCTGCTACCGCGCAGCGTTGGAGTACCTCGGCTCGTTCGATCACTACGTCAACTGACGCTGAGACCTGCTCGTCTAAGCGTCCAGCACGAAACCTGTCGTTTGTTTATGTAAATTACTTTTATGTACTTAAGTCTCCTAAACATATGTTGACAATTAAAAATTTAACGGGTTTTTTGACAGCTAAAATAAAACTGACAGCTTAAGTTAACAGCCTCTGACGCAATGGCTAAGCACTTGTCACGCAACACGAACGTCTCTAGTTCGGTGCCGGGGCCACATGTTGTGGAATTTGATTGGTGATAGGGTTTTTAGACCCGTCTGGTTTGCTGCCATCATCATATAAATTTGCCGCTGTAACAACATCGTGCCATTCAGGCAGATGACATATGAAAGCCAGAGCTAGGGTAAGCTCTTTTCATCATCCACGACCTCATTATCACTTACCACCATGTGAAATAGAGGTAAATTGTTAACCCACTGTAAAAAAATAATTTTACTGCAATGTAAATTAAATGTAATTTGTATACAAAAACTCAGTTAAAAATGCAGGCAATAAATAGTAATAGTTATTTGATAACATCGGACTAGTTAAACACTAACCGTTGTAAGTTCGATTTGTAATTTTTTTACATATATCTTTAAGCAATTTCATAGTTTATAAGTTTAACATGTATCACCTTTTTTGTTACATAGATTTGTCCGTTTGTTGCACATCGACAGGGGTTCGCTGCTTGTGTATTTTAGCGTAGTGATGTTACCGCGCTCATATATATACTCGTTCTTGCAGTTAACTTGTATGTTGTATGATTCGAGGCTAATCGTGTCCCAGTGCCTAGTGAAAGCAAACTTATGATATTTATTACGATTGAGACCATAATGATTGTGAGATGGAAGGGTATTAAATATATACTATCCAATAATCTACTTACGATAGTAATATAGACGTTTCGCCCACGTTTTGGCTGCAGATTCTTTCTTCAGAACTGTATTTTACGTAAAGCTTCCTCCTTGTTATTATAGCATCGTATAAATATAGAGATGATTCAGCTATAACACAAAAACAATAATAAGTTTATTTAATACATATACATATTTTAGAGATATAACCAAAAAATATATTTAAAGACATTCTAAAATCACACAAACACAATACTATGAAATTTTTATATAGTTATAATGTTATCACCTCTGTATTACTACGTAATATTTATAAATGATACAGAAATTTGTTCGATGAGGAATCTTATACCAAAACAAATAAGGCGTCACTAATATACTCGTTAAAGCTGTTGACTATTAGATTCATTAAATTGAAATAACAAAAACATATATGAAAGGGAAACTATTTAAAGAAAATATCCGTGTTTAAACGCCAATGAAATTATAATTTGCTATTGAATTTTAAATAATTAGTGGATAATATCAATGCGCTTAGGGATTATAAAAAGATAACTATGCGATATATATTCCTGACGGCCGTGGGGGAAGTAGGGGTCCCTTTCCTGTAGACGCAGTGTTGGAAGGCCCTCCGCGAAGAACTGACGATTTGGTGAAGGTCACAGGAAACCGCTGGATAAATGCAGCGCTGGACCAATGGATGAGGAACCTTTGTGGAAGGAAGTCCAGCAGTAGACGTCTATCGGTATAATGATGATATGATATTGAAACTTTCATCGTCACACATACTATATAATTATAAAATGTATAAATAGTTATTGCAGCTATAATTAGATGTTTATTTTTCATATCGAGTGTTAGGTAACATACGTTAGGTAGTGTAAATTGTGGTAACCCGTTTCATTATCGCATCGCTATACCAACGGTATAGACGAATCGGCTGTGTCGTGTGAACAATTCTGTGTCAGTCCTTTAGTAGTATAAACGGTGTTATGTAAATAGCTGTTTTACATGCTATATAGCGTATACTGCGGCAGCTTTATAACCTTACATTTTATTTTTAATCTGTACACAAGCATGAAGGTTTTTAATTCAACTATAGAAGTTTTAAATGCCTTACAAACATTATGAATAAATGAATCAACCTCACTATTAACAATTGCTATGCAATCGCTATCAGGCATATTCCTTGATTATTTGCAAAATATTGCCTAGTTTTGAATGAATATTTTTTTATTTTTCTATTGCAAAAAAGAGGCTGCATAATTTGAGTATAACCTCCAAATCTCGTTGCAAAATGCCCGATATACAACATAAAAAATTTTTTATGTTGTGTTTAGATTAAGTATTTTTAGTGATCACTGCCTGCTCTAGAGATGAAGGTGATTCGATGACATATCTATTTTTAGGTAGATAAAATGTTTTGTCTGTGTGTGTATCGTTAACTTAAGATGGGACGATGCGAGAGATCGTATCGCGCGTAACGTATAGAATGCGAACTTCTAAAAGATAACCGCAAAACGTTTCTGACTTTTTTGTTTTTCAATAATTTTCAATGATTGGGATTGTTTTAAAGCAGCTCATCAAGGTAACTCATCAGCAACATCGACCCATTTACCCCATTCCTCATCACACTATATTAAGCTATCTCTAAGTGTAGTACGTTATTTAATCTTTTACAATAATCCCCTTGCCTAATATCGAATAAGAATTTTTAGGTTTTCCACTCGTTTTATACAATATACCTACTACTTGTATCAATCTACTTATAAGTTAAAGTTGAGCTTTTAACTTAGTAAGTTAGATAATAAATTGCGGTCTACGGGAGAACTCGAGAGTTCAAATAGAAATTTGAATTTTTGATCACAAATTTCATGATCGGAATTAAAATGTTTTTATCTTTTTTAACATGAGTACTGTGCAATTTTTTTAACAATACTTATACATTTTTTAATAAAAATATCAATACTTCCTTATTTTCATACAAAGTTTTTAGTTTATTTATTTCAATAAACATGTAAAATTTTGTTTATTTTATTAGTCTTCATGTTTTCAATGCAACTACAGACCGCCTCAAAATTATTTCAACAGATACGATACGCAGGGGTCGATACTGCCAACCGTTTCACTTAGCTCTTATGAAATTTTAAATTAATCGATAAAATACGAAAAATACGTAGAATTAATGAGAATATTGTTAAATTGATAGTGAAAATTTAATACTCGTTGATGAATCATGTATTTAACCAAGGGGGCATTGAAAAGCATCGGAATGTATAGCTTCATTCGCATCTACAGTGGGCAGCGTTATATTTATTTAAGCTTTAGCTAAATAACTTAATTCATTCCGATATTTATGTATTTTAATTATTTAACGATAATTAATGTATAGACAACTTTACCTTTTACTTTACAATTCTTCCATTTGATGAATAATAATATGATATATGATGTTACGTCTGTGTTCTATTGTCCGTCTTTAAAAATCATATTATAGAGATCTTTTTACAAATGCAATATATCTAATAATTGACAAAAAAGTTCCCAAGCACCACAAGTCTGCCCGGATGCTTCCGTACGCACATATTCGGTCTTTTGTACAAACTGTCAAACTAATTTAAGCTAAGGTATCGTTCCGTTCAGCCTATATTATTTAGAAAAGTATAATTTAATCAAATAATTTCGGACTATATCATTTATATACATTTCCTTAATACAGTAATAAAAATGTAGTTTATATTTTTAAAGCCAGTGTATTAATAACCTAAAAACTAATGCAATGTAATCAATGTTGTTTTAATTATTTTTAATCTGTGTTACGTCATGCCATATGAAGGTGCTGTAAGAAATAATTCCATTGTTTTAGTACAAATCTTTTCTTTCTATTTCTGTAATTACATTGTTTCCTGTTCCTCGATCCTCTATTGTTACGTTCGTTTTGATAAAAGACTGATTTTATAATTTCTTCTTTGTGTTCTCTTCTCGACTAACTTTTAATGTTTGAATCTAGCTTATTTATATATGGTATATATTTTTAATAATTTCATTTATGGAATGTACCAGGTTTTTAAATTTACCCTAAGAAAAATAAATTAAATGTAGCCAATGTATAAAATATATTAAATCGTGTTATTTTTATTTCACTCTCAGCTTATACTTTTTAATCAATTATTATTGTGAACAAATTGTACTCCTTTTTTGTTGACTATTTTACAAGTTAATACAGAAATAAAACTGTCGTTATTTCTTGTAATAATAATTTTATAACAAGCGTAATGCATTTTGAAATTGCATTGCTTAAAAGAATATGTGTATTTTAGTGCAATTAAAGGTCGGACGCTTCGATGGCTGGCGGGGGCGGCGTGTGAATGTAATTATTGTAGGAGTTTGTAGGCGATTATTTTGTAAAAATTAAAATCCCTCGCTGCGTCTCGAGACACAGTGGATTCGCAAAAAATTATACATAATGTATATGGAGAAATAAATTTATGTGAGACTTAAGATTGCAATCGTTTCATTGTTTATCCTATATTAAAGGTAAAGTTTATTCGTACTATGAATTTAAAAACCCATAAAAAATATTGAGAAAAATCTGCAAACTGAGGTATGTTTTAACTTTCGCAGTTAAAAGAGAATATTAAAAATTATTAATAATAAGCACATATAGCAAAAGTACGGTATTCTTAAGAACGGTAAGAAAAAAATAATTTTTAATTTCATTTTTAATTAATGGACAAGTTTTTATTCTCAACTCATAAACTATAAAAATTATTGCAAAAGAAACAGAATTCAGTGAATATGGGATTGTAGGCGCCAAAATTGAGGTCTAAGTAATGCATATATAATGCATGAATATATTAAAAAATATAAGGGATGATTTCATAGAAAAGACGTAACTTGAACGTTAGAATCAACATTTTAATGAACTTCTAAATACTTTACACATGTGTGGTGCTATTGTGTTAAGACGCAAACCCCGTCTTTAACGTTCGTACAGCTTTGAGGCTTTATCTGCTAGGCTCCTTAATCACATGAAACGAAACTGCGGATTGAGGATCTTTAACTTGTGATATCACATTATGAAGTCAAATGATGTCCGTTAATTGATACACACCTTGTATTACAAGGTAAGAATACTAGTAGATCAATTGATCATCTAACGCTCATGTTAATTTATACAACGTATCATAGTTTAAATATATAAATGAATTTATGATTTTCTGAATTTTTTAACCCCAGTAAATATACTGGAAAAAGCGCTCTTTTAATTGAATAATAGTGTTTGCACACTGCAATCTAGAAGTAGAATTAAGCACAGCTACTATTATATCACTGATCTAACTAACCTTCTAAAGCAGTCTCCGGCAATATATACGTAGGAAGGTTTAAGAATACAATACAAATATTAAAATAATCGTATTATATGGTTCATAAATATAGAATGAAGTATTTTGTCACCATAGGCAGATAACAGAAAACCCATTTACATTGTTCTAATTCTAAACCTTTGTTAAAATACACAGAGGTAGACGAAATCGCGTTTACACAAATAAATTATTGTCAACAAATACGCAAACTCCATTGAAAGTCGTTGTGGCGGACGAAAATTTTAATTACACGCTAAGATGAAAATATTCAAATTACCCCGGAGTCTGAACCTGGCGAAGTTTTGTTTGAAATTAAATTCGATTGCACGACGTTTACGATTTTCTCATATTAATAAAGTTTTCGTCCAATATAACGGTTTATCCTAAATAAATGCAAATTACTAAAGTATACGAAAAAAAAACTACTGTCTGTAACATTATTCTAATACATTTTTTATTTCTCTTAAATTTTATTGCATTGAATTAATATTATTATAAACATTTTACACCGACTCTTTATAAGAATATAGTTATACGACATAATAAATTCAACTATTTTAACTGCACGATTTATTTATCACAAAACTGTTTCCAAATTGTTTAATATCTAAAAGTGTTATAGTAATTAACTATAGTAGTAATATTTATCTAGACAACAGGTCGGGAGTCGAGTTCTATTATGTGCGAGTCAATATTTACTCAAGTAATCACAATACATACTTTACTATACATATAACGCATAATGTAACAGTCAGTTATATATTTATGGTAAAAAACAATAATATTTGCAAAAATTACCGGCGTTTCAGCTAATGATATTCTTTGATGATGATAGTTCTGAGCAGTCTTTTGTGACGTATGCAATTGAACCACTGGACCCACTATACTAACCTGACAGAAGTAGAATTCGAACCCACGCCCTCAGAGAGGACCAGAACGCCCAACCACCAAAAAGATTTCCCGTACCGGGAATCGAACCCGAGCCTCCTGGGTGAAAGCCAAGTATCCTAGCCACTAGACCATACGGGAGTTCACGTTAACCTAACCTAATGTTGCTTCTGCTTCTTAGACTGTAGCCATCCGGCTGTGAATTTCCATTTACAAGTGTCTTAATTTTCTGTTTCTTTAAACTTGGATTCGGGCCCATTCTTCAACCACCTTTGCCTGTGTCGAAAGCTCAGAGTTTTTCTACTAAGCTTTTTTCTACAGAGGCGCATTTCCCAGCAGAAAAAAGGGGACATATCAAGCGGCTTACAAGATAGTGATGACCGTAACCCATAGTCAGCTGCAACACCTTTGCAATTTTCGCCTGCTATTTTTAGCGGCTGTTTTAGGCGCTTGGTCTTATTGATGGTAAGTACAGCTTCATCAGAATTCGACTCGGAGATCCGGACACCACTAGCAATAGTATTTTTCTTACATATTACACATTTTATTACATATTTCTTGATGCCCTTAAATTTGAAGAGACTATACTAGCATTCAGAACTTCTGTTGTAAACTGGAAATAATGAAAGTATTGGATAACGAGATCTTGTTATAATAAGTAGAGTTAATGTAAATTATCTAAGTACCACTGAGGGGGATTAAATTTTAATAGGAAAAGTCTTCTCATAACACTGACATCCTCCAAAAAGAGCGAGTAGATTTCTAATGATCTCTTGCCTTTCTGAAAAAAGGCAAATTCCATCTATAACTACCTTTACATAATCTGCTCTTCTTGTTTCCTAGATGAATAAGGAACAGGAAATCATTACTTCTCCATATACGTTAATACATGTCTACATTAAATGTAATATGTTTGTATATAAAACAATATAGCGGCCCTTAAGAGAGCAAATAACACACATGAAGCAAGTACATTAATGCGAGCACAATAAGACAACAGACAAAGCCTAACATTACCATAAATTTACGAGGACCGTTTTATGTTGTGTGATAAACTATTATGTGCTCAAGTAACGGCATCTGCCCAGCGTCTGGTTAAAGGAAGTGAGAGCATACGATACTTATTATCATATATACATAGATAAATGAACTCTTCTGTTTTACAAATTATCCTTGCTTTAAAATTGTAACTATTTTCTGCTTTCTTTTCATTTCGCGATTTTTTCTTTAATTCTCTGTTATGAAATAATATTGGATGGCCTGTTTCTTATTCAGTTATCTTAAATAAATTCTTGCTGATAAAATCAAACACTGTATCATTATCATCATTTGAACCGATGAATGTATTATACGACGGACATATAATAAATCGATGCATTATTTCTGTATAAATAAAAAGAGTTAACTTTTAAATTTAACGGATAATGTATGTATGTGTTTGTAATAGCTACCAAGAGTTGGATCTTGAAAATAATTCAACCGATTCTAGTTTTCGTGGGCAGGGGGTGACTCACTACAACTATAGATATCATGTTGATACGATCAAAATTACGTGATCAGGCACTTGCTTAATCTCTTCGCAGCGATCACAGTGCTCCTTAAACTTTGCTTAACATCGACGCAGTATCACGTAGAAAGCGGAAGGAGGCGACTGGAGGGTGAGACATTACAATCAACGGCCCGCAATACGTATTCATTGGTACAATTCGCGGACCCCGCTAGAGATAATGGGATTAGACAGGTGCTGATATTAGATATGAACGTGATCTGAATTAATAAACCTCATATTGATTTTGTCATTGGGAATAATTCAAGTAAATTATTCGCGACGTCATATATTGGCATTGCACGTCACCTCCAGAAGTTATTCATGTTACTGTTACAGGCATCAAGACTTATCACTTATTCTCGCTTATATATATATATAATATGACGATTGAAAGATCTAGCGGACGGCTACGATAAAAATTTGTACTTTCTTCTCAGGACTACTGTAGTTTTTTTTATAACACATTGCATTCTATCCTTTTTAGTATAAAAAGTCCCATCTGCAACCCAACCCGACTATTTTCCGAATTAACAACCAACCTTCGAGCATGAAGAGGTACGGCAACAAGGAAAAGAATCAACAACCTTTTTCTATTACCTTCAGTTTAATGTCGACATTAAATAAATACAACACGAGAACATTAAATAAATATTATACAAGATTTCTTATTGAAAGAAAAGTAATTTCTCTTTGCAAAGTAATTTACTCAAGTAACAACAAAAGCTTTGCAAATGTATTGTAATTTTCCTTGTACTCGAAGAGAGAAAAGAAAAACACGTAAAAAGTAGCGAAAGACCGAACAATGTTATTAAAAAGTGTTTTGGCCCCGTCGCGACTTTCATTTGACACCATCCTTCGCCTCTTTAAATATTCATTCTTAATCTTTCTTGTAGGTTAAGTTGACGAAAAGGTCACGCTCAAGGTTTTGATATGATTAAAATTATAACAAAAAATGAATTATAATTCCACTCCTTTCGTCTTGTTCGTATTTCGAAGATTTTAACAAGAAGCTTTGGAATCGGGACTAGGAGTATCGCCTATAATAAGCAATGGGAAAGAAAAATTTAAAGTAATACTAAAAAGACAGTATAAGTTTAGTTAAGTTAACTCACTGTATTATATGTGCAATTTATCTATCTAAAAATCTAAAAATACATCTTCAGAGATAATATTAAACTATTCATCACAAAAAACATAAAGTAAACTAAGGCGCGGAATTATATAAGTCATACAAATAAAAAGTTTCTACTGCACAAGATTCAAACTTACAAATATTTTGATTTGATAATCGATTTCTTACGCCCAAGATGGTATTAAAGAAACAATATTTTCTTGTATTTTAAAGCGATATATAATTTATTAATCAAAGGCCAAATTTTTTATATGCCGTATAATGCCGTAGTCTAAACTAACTACCCCT
>DWLS01000175.1:0-37773 GCA_018246255.1 Pachliopta kotzebuea | reverse complement strand
ATATATATTCATAACAAATATATTAAGTTTTGGTTGAAATAGGTATAGTTAAACAGCTGGTAAATCTAGTGTTAACAAAAATAATGAATCCAAAAATAGTTTACTGATAAACAAAACAATTAATATAAACCCCAACATATTACTTTAAACATTTACCCATAAACAGTGAGGAAATAAGTGAACTAGCTTTTGATATACGTTACAAAAAAGGTCCTTTACAAAACCGGTCACGTACCATTGGTCCTTTACAGAATGACCATGGCGCAAACTGACGTAACTTACTCGTAAACGTAAAGTGAGTAACCGTGCTGAGTGGATAATCTGTCTGTGTGTTCCTTGATTATTTATATAAACGACTGGCTGATGGCCCCCCTTAGGGGAGTTACATAACGTAACCAGTATTGTGACAAAACGAATTGATTGTGACAACAATGTTACTTACTATAATATTTATAGCTGATATTAATATTTTCGTAGATAGATCAGTGTGGGAATTTATATAACTGATTATTTACAATGTTACTAAATCGAATACTATCAAATTTCGTTATTTTAAATGTAATAACTTGATTCGTATGTTTTTTAACTTATCATTATTAATTGAAATAATTGAAAGTTATTGTATGTGTTATTATGATAATGAAGACATGCTGGGTTACGATTCCCAATCGGTGATAATTGAAGATCTAGTATTATTAAATACTAGATTTCACCATCAGGTACAGCTAACTAGTTTTGGATTTAACAGCATATCATGATAGACTATTTGTATATAATTATTGAACATAAAATCCATAGAAGCTGATATATAAGTCGTAGAGTTCGAAAGTCCGAAAAAAAAAGTTGATTGATAAAAAAGACTATATGCGTTATTTATATATACGGTGATTGGATGGTAAGTTTATATTTTAAACGCATAATTTAAACAAGTGGCCCATACAAAATTCTGAAACTTTTGACACTCACAACTCGGAAACCCGACTACATATCAACAAAAATCCAACGGCTCTAATCTTATCTAAGCGAGATCTGTCTGTATGCCAAATTTCAGCCTCCTACCCTTTGTAGTTCTCAAGATTGAAAATTGTTGACGGACAGACGGACATTGTCGTTTAAATAAGGATTTGTTACTCATTCTCTCTATTTAAATTTGCCGTTATTTTGTAAAACATGTTGTCATTGAATATGACTTACGTAACATCTAGAAATAAACATGTTTAATCTATCATATTACAAAGTAACATTACCAGTATCATGTTTTATGTTCAATTTTAAATTAATCTTGGCTAAACCTACTTCATTCTCATGCCTTTTTCATAAAGACAATAATTTATTTTAGTCAAGGTCATTTTAATTACATTTATTCATAAAAGTTTTAAAGTAAAAATTAAAAACAAATCATCGCTAAAACTAGTTTACCTCTAAAGCCACAATTACTTTTGTCCCGCATTACAATGAACGATAATAGGTAAGTTAAATAACCTAAATCAATAAATTTAAGATTTTTGTTCTCTAAAGTAACATAAAGACGTGGTAATGAGCATGTCACGTTTGAAAACCATATGTTTTATGTGATAAGAATTGTTTTGGTAATGATAAGACATTATTTACACCTTCGTCTTAAATTCGCGCTGATGTCATCCATAAAATTACCTGAAACTATATAAAATTGTATATTGCAGATAATATTATATATAACAAACAGAACAAGATCGTATTTTGTGGAGTACTTTACAAGAGACCTATGTCCCAGCTGTGGACGTTCATCGGTTGAAATGATGATGATATTGCAGAGGTTCCATCTACCAATAATGGACAGTATATAATTAAATGAAATTCTCATATTTGTTAATATAATGTTAATGCGTACGATAAAATATAAACAACAAATTGAAAAATAATCACAGATATTAAGCTATATACACAAAAAGTCAGCCTTATATGCCAATTATTTTTCTTACATCTATAACCTTGAGCAACATTGAAAAAATTCTATGTTTTTGCTTCTTGTTCTGTATAAAAATATATACGAAAATATATTCATATATATTGATTATTCTAAAAGAAACATATTTTAATTTCATTTATTTTTATAAATTTGCATAAAGTCGAACAGATCTGCTAAGTAGAGGAACGAGGCAACGGAAATCAATCGCGAGGTAAATGAAGACGTTGTTTGCACAGGATGGAGAATCTTCCGATATCTATAACAATAGCAGGGCTCTAATCGCAAAGTAGGCTTTACAGAAAACAAAGAGAACTATATATATTTAAACCTGTGTACAACACATGGAAACATTAAAATATTCTGATATCTATCGGGTAACGAAATAACTATATCCTGACTAAAAATAAAAACCTCCTGGCGTATTACAATGTTTATTTACTTTAAATCATTTAGGCATTTATTTGTATAAAAATAGGAATTGATGTCATATGATCATAATATCGTCGTTGTTATTCGCCTGTGGTAATAAGACGTTCTTGTCTATAAGTATTTAACTGCTGCTAAGATTCCCGCGAACACGGTTGCGTTAAGAAATTGCGTCATATAACTGTTAATATAATTAAAACATACCACAAATCTTGGCATATATTCTCCGAAAATCCCAAAAGTGGGAACATAAAACAAGCTGCTCGTGCTTTACGTATTTATAAAACACCATGACATTTTAAATATGCGGTCAGGGGTTCAATATCGCCATTCCACTTCGTACGAAGTTGTACAACAATGAAGCTATTCGTAACTGGACTTAAGAATAATGTTATAGAATTTATTTTTAAACAAATTCATTTAAAAACGTGTATAATGTAATACAAAACAATAGCTACATTGATCACATAAAATATTAATATAACCTTAAAAACGTTAATTTCTCATTATCAAAATTTACTTTTTGGCGACGAATAAATAAGTTCAGTGTAGAGAGCTCGCGGTAAAGCGTATCAAGTTATTCTTTAATATTGTCTGATTACTCATAATTTAACATTAAAATTAGAGATCCATTGTACGGATCGGAAGTTAGTCACAAAATTTGCCGACAGTTGTATTCAAAGATATCTCGAATCGAGGAAACAACACCTTCCGAAAAATTCCTTTTAATGTTTATACTACAACTGTATATTTGATGTATTTGTACCATTAAAACATCTTTAAGAAATTGTTTACAATAAATACCTATTTCGATACTATTTGATAGAACGAAATTATATTTGTTTTATTTAAATTTAAAATATGCGTCCTGAATATAAAGAGGAACAAAATCATCAACGCGTGTTTACATCAGTGAGTTTAGTTATATTACAATCCAAACGGATGTTCTACCTTAAATTTTTTTTACGTAGGTACAGGTTAATGCTTGACCACGATCCCACCTGGTGTTAAGTGAAGATGTGGTCTATGATGGTAAAGCGCATTAACCTAACAAATGCCTATTCACTCTTTTTTTGAAGACGAAGAAAGTATATACTCTCAGTTGTTAGGCGTCGTCTAAAGAATATTAGATAAAGCTACAATATATTTTTTCCAACAATTAACCGTAAAATCTACGACATATATATAAAGTTCAAACTATTGTGAAGAAATACGAGTATTGTAACTTTTATGCAAAAAACAATTCAGATATTATAAAACTGTATCGCATGTGTTACCTTAAACTACAAATTTTTATAAGGGTTACATGAACAGATGACCAAGCGTATTATTTTACTGAACAACACAAGAATGTTATATGTTCCCATAGTTCAATTTGCTTAGAATAATCCGCCTGTAACCTAACCTCGATAAAACTTAAAATGCACAGAATTCATAGTTTGTATGTTATTTTCCCAGTCATCGTTCCAATATTGAATGTTATTTAGGTCGGATATTAAAGAGTAATTGAGGATCTTATTATTGAGAGTTACATAGAAGCACTTACTTCGCGCGATGACGCATTAATACAAACTTCGTCACCATCACTATAAAATTATGTTATACGGAGGTCTGTTTATTGAAAATAGCGAAAAAATCTTTATCGTGTTTAAAGTTTGAAAACTTCGCGTGGCGATCGGACGTCGTCAAATTTTCTTTCTAGGCCACTTGACCAGTGCTGACCCTTAAATCGTTTTTTTGTTCAACTTTCTGATGGACGCTATTTTATTTTTGATTCAACTTTTCTTTTAAGTATTATATAAATAACATTTTGTGTAGTATAAATTTAAATTTGCAAAACTAGTTCAGCTACAGCAGCTTGAATTTTGACAATGAAACTGCCGATTTTAAAACAGATATTATTTTTTGTGCGATTAGGCGTCGAGATGAGGAATGTGTTCACATAATGGTAAGTGATACAATTCCCCATAACAATATGGCGCTGGTGAAGATTGTATACATATCATCACATTAAGTGCATCACCTTGAGACGTTAAGTCTCATTACCCACAATATTTTCACCAGCATAAAGCACCCTTCAAACTGGAAGACAGTATACCTGTATCAAATAGCTGATGTTGAGCTGACAGAAACAAACCCAAGATTTAAATAAATATTGCTCCAGTAAACATAAAATTGCAATCTCTAGATAAAAATGTAAGTGAAAAACAAACCTGGAAAACAGTACTTGAATCAACTGAAAGGTTTAAATTTTACTTAAGACTTTACTTGACTTTGATACTTGTAAGAATACTCGATCATAATAATTAAATAACACAACATATTAATGCATGACAAATAATATATTATATACATGAAAATTATTTGGTAGTATTGATTGACTTTGTATTTAATCTATGTTCCACCTGTTGTATGCAAATTGGCATGCAAAGCCAAGCCTGAAGTTATATCCTAGAATTATTTCAATTAATCACATTTTATGATATAAAGAGAGTAAAGAAGCAGTGAAGATACTGTACCTGTCTCTCATTTGGAAAATAAACCAATCATGTGAAAAAAAATCATTTGATCATAATTAGTTTAACACTTTAACATTACACCGAATATAAATTGTGTAAGTCATATAGCTTAAGTTTGTCATTACTTTTCTGTTTTAGGAAGCTATAATTACTGCAGATACACTATGATAACTATGACATCTGAACATATGACAATTTAGTCCTGTGATCATAAGTATAGTCAGTATGTGCAATTTCAATAACTAATTAAATGTGACAAAATATAGTTTTAACTAGGAATAACCACATAAATATAAAAGGTCATAATGCATATTTTCATTTGCACTAATTATTAATAAAAGATTTATAATTAATATTTAAAACCTAATATTTTATTTTTATACTAGAACTATGTGTTCACTTGTCAGATTAATTAAAGACAATTATGATCCATGTGCAGTGTCATATTTTATGAATTGTGTCAGGGGCAATAAAATTTTAAATAAAAATGATCTCATTGTTAATTAAAAATCTGTTCCCCAATTCATTTAAATGTTATATGTAAACAATAAATAGTAATAAAAAATTCAACTAGAACCATATTCTATTTGGATATAGAATAATTGTTCACCTACTACATAAATCTAATTAATACTTTATTAAAGTGTGCACAAGGCAATACTTGAATTATTCCTTAATGTTTTAAGAATATAGAAGAAAAAGTCTCTAGGTTAATTTTGCAATAAACTCATCACAATGAAGTTAATCCTTCATTATTAAAATTAATTAAAATATATCCTACTTTTGTCAAAACGGTACTAAATGTGTGATGTTAGTCAAAGAAACTGATGTTATCAGGATTTATTTTATTTACTGATTTTATCTTTCATAAATACACAAATCTCTTAATATAAATCTTTCATACAACGTGATATAAATATAATATTCAAATACTAATGTCCTGAATATATAACTTTATTTAGCATTCAAATATAACGTCAATATAGTTTTATCATTAGAATTCATATGTATAACGTAGAAGTTATAATAACTGTGAAATGTGTAAGAACATCAAACATCACAAGGTGTACAAAAATTATTATAGACTTAATTTAAGCTTTCCTATTAAACTCTATGAAAATATTTATCCTATAAGATCATTTATTTGAAACACTAAACTCTGGTGAATGTAACGTACATATAGTTGAACTTAAACACAAGTAAAATAATAAAAATTGTTACCTCACCACTGCGTGCTGCCGGAGAGTTTTCTTCAATTTGGTAAATAATGTGTGGCAAACCGGCTTCGCCAAGCAAAGAAAATCCGAATCCTAAGTTGTCACTACGATTCAGGACCACTAGCCTTTCGTCAGCCATATTCAGTGTAAAGCTGCATTGGTTAACACCCTCATCCGAGTGTCACTTGTATCACTTATAAACACTTCATATAAGAGAGCTGCTACGAATATTAGTCAAAAAATTTTTGAAAAGAAAAACTCATAATTATAACGTACGACAAGCAAGCGCACCCAGCCAAAGCGACGACAAGTACATAGATAATCTATTATAAAATGCAGACAGGCACAGATTTCAGTTCGATTTTTTTTAACTAGAGCACAGAATAACATTGCGAATATAAAAAAATAAGTTAATTTAAATTAAAATTACCTTAGCAATAAAAGATTTTAAGTGATTACATTCTTTGTAGTTTTATTGCATTTTATTACATATTTATAAAGTGTTTTCGTAAAATAAAACGCATGAAAAATAAAATTGTTTTGTTTCTGTTTATCTTAAATTATGAATTAAAACATATTTACAAAGCAAATTATTCATCGGTACATTTGGCTAATTTTAATCGACTGGCTTATAATATGATCGTTTATTGCATAGTCTACGGTCGATTTGGAAGTTTTAGCACATTGTAGAAATAACATTATTAATGTGCAGAAATTTCTTTATATGTACACCACCAATAGCTGCAAAATGTTTACTTCTGGTTATGACTCCGCTAAAAGTCTCCTCTCCGACAAATCCTGAACTATTACATTGAGTGATTTGACTGTTTTTTAAAAGTTAGAAGGGTTTTCTAGCACTGTATCTCTTGATATGCAGAAAAAAAAAATATTTTGATAAGACAAACATTTTACGTGTAATGTTATCAGAGAACTATATTAATTCAGAAACCGATTCTAAAATGTAACAGTTTAACATATTAAATGTTTTATAATACTGTAAGTTTATAAGAATAATACTAATATTAATAAATAATACAAACAATTAATGTTATGCAATCTCAACTGAATTCAGCATTCGATTAAATACAAAGGGAGAGAATTAAAAATGGTAGGAGTTATAATCGTATAGTAATACGTAGTCTATGTATGCACGTAACGCATGTTTTATAAGATATTTGTTTAAGATGAAACTAATAAAAGATAGCATCCTAAATATAAATATTAATTGAATAATAATAATAAAAACTATGACGAAAGAATTTTTTTAAGATCTAAAGTATTTCAAAGCAAGACTGATAAACATAGAAAGAATGATTACAGTAAATGTTTATTACGTTAGATAATATTTGTTGCACTGCTCTTATTTCAATGAAATGTAGTAAAATTGTTTTGCTCGTAATTAATGTATCGCGACATAGTATTTAAAAGCGAAATAAAAATGGCATAATCGATTTACTAGAAATTGACAGCTATTGTAACTGTCATTTTGGATATTGGGCAAGTGACATGTCGCAGTCTTTGACGCAATTACAAACTATCGTAATCATAAAGCGACTTATCAGATTATACTTAAGTTCCCACGATACGTTATAAATTGAACGTGTTGTGTAATAAAAATATATATTACTACATAATTTTTTATCTTTCTCAACTATTGCAAAATGTATTTTGTTTCTAATGTAATCAAAGTTACTATTCCTAATTACTTGGCTAGTTTGCCAATTCCAGATTCATTCGGAGGTTGGTTCCGGCTCGGAGGTGAGAACTTTTTCCTTATGCGTGGTTTCAGCGATTTTCTGTCTAATTTGATTCTTCATATTAAAACTAGTATCACACATTTTCTATTTATCACACATTCTAGTCTTAATCTTCACATTTAAATAAACGACATTCTCTTTATATAGCATAGCGTAAGATTGGTGTCCTTGACACGATAAATATTTTCCCTGTCATGTATTACAATGATATTAGTGTTTTTTTTTTAACAATTTATGAATCATGTATTTGCAGTATGTCTTATTTATTTCATAGGGTTTATAATAATGATGACCTATTTTATTAATAAAAACGCTATGTCAGTTAATGTGTTTTCGTCATAATGAAGCTTGAAAAATTATTTTCAATCAAAGTCTTGTTAATTATTTTACTATTTGCATTTTGTATGTATTTTTGTGTACTTTCACTATTAACTTTCACTAAACTTTTTGTAAAAAAATGAGCCATGAATTTGTTGTGTCCTGTATTCCACATAATATAATAAGTGTTTTTCTTAAAAGATATATATATTATATATTATGATTTATCAAATCTGTAAAAAGATATACTTTTAGGCTACCTAAATAGTGCACCTATTTTACTACTTAAAAGAATCTAATAATTGACTGCATTAACAATGATAAAGAATGTTATATAGAAATTAATAAACAATTTATTAATACTATATTTCAGATAGTCGGCACAATGAAAAATCATATTATGCTTTAAATTGGTAAAGGTTTTAGTTCATTAGTTTATTAATTAAAAACTATAATAATAATTATTATTAATGTAAAAATTGAGCACTCTCAATTTATTATAGTTAATGAATGTAGTGAATCTAAATTTATGATGGCAAAATAATTACTGCAACCATTGTGATTTGTGAAGGTCTTTTAAAGAGGTAACATGATGCTCTTCATAAATAGTATTAACGTTTCTTGGTAACAAACATTAATACTAATAATTTGCTGCAATAATTTTGTCGAATTTTATTTTAGATGATAAAATATTACCTTAGTACTTACAAGTATGTTATATAATGGAATAAATATTTTGTCTTACATTTTATGTTTTAGTTAAAGACTGGCTTGCTTTACTGCCACCAACTCTTGCTGTAGGTGGTATCTCATACTACTCATATCAAACTATTAAGAAAGCAAAAGAAGTAGGCAGTGGTCAAATTAATCCATGTGTTAGAAAGGATATCCCTAAAGTGGTAGATTTCATTGATATTGAAGATATAACCGAGAAGGCATCTTTCTGCAGGTGTTGGAGGAGTAAAAATGTAAGTAAAATTTTAAATCTTAAAAATTACTAGCTTCCTCACCATAATAGGGTAAATTGTAATGGCCATTTGGTTATGGGAAAAAAATGTATAATGTATGGTGAATATGCTGCTGAACAAAAATTAACCCATGTCACATTTAGTTCATCACTGTATCAGGTAGAAGATATAAGATTTTTTTTGTTATTTGTGTAACACTATTTTTTTTGTATTTCAGTGGCCATATTGTGATGGGGCTCATGGTGCCCACAATAAAGCTACCGGTGACAACACTGGTCCTGTTGTCGTAAGACATAAGGAGAATAAGTAATACAGTATATTACTTTACTTACACTGATATGTCTACAATAAGCGATAAACATGTGATTTTGTTAGATATACACACTTGACACTGATAAATGAAATTCTGTTAAAAAATTGCATTTGATATGCATTTAGGAAACTATTTTAAAATATTGATTATATACAATATTTGATTTTCAGTTTATACTAAAATATGGGGTCTTTGTGGTGTAAAGTGTGTCTGTCTATAGCATAAGCGCAATTGGAATGTTTCAGAAAAGTTACCAAAATACAATGTTTGTAATCTTTATTTAGCATAATAGATATTACAGTTATTCACATACATATTTGACTTAATACATTGTTTGAAATTATTGTCATCTACTAACTAAAGACAATCAAATGTACAATCTGTTTATA
Organism: Pachliopta kotzebuea; assembly: GCA_018246255.1. Taxonomy (NCBI): domain Eukaryota; kingdom Metazoa; phylum Arthropoda; class Insecta; order Lepidoptera; family Papilionidae; genus Pachliopta; species Pachliopta kotzebuea. Next base: position 27,918 of record DWLS01000175.1, on the reverse strand, counting down.
ATAAATAATGAATTTGAATACATTTTTTTTAGATAATAAAAAAGACATTTAGATTTACATTAAAAAAATATTATCCTACATATATCAAATCACAGATTAAATTCTTAACATAAAAGTTTTAATTATAGAAAAACTTAATGCTGTTTCAACTGTTTTAACAAATTTATCTATGGATACAAATGATTAAACTGTATGATGCTATTAATATGGCACAAAGCTATCAAATAAATATCTTCTACTTGCTATATCAAAGGCAAGAATATTTGAAAAAGTGAATATCACTATATGAATATAATTTCAAGATTATTATTGAAAAGGATTTTAAAAACATTATAATATTGCTAACAGACACAAATAAACAAGATTCAGTCTTTTGTCAGAGAATGTGCAGCAAATATTTAATGATCATTGCTTTAAAAATGTATGAGACGACCTCATTAAATGATTCGCTTAATAAACAAGAGATATCTCCGCCAGAGATGATTATTATCACGAAGATTTTACAACTGTAACAAAAGAAATTATTATTTTAATAACTTGGCATCATGGCTTTCATTTACATGGTTTATATACTGAGTGAATTAGATATTATTGAGGTTATCAGCGTGAACAAACATTGAAGATAATATGGAGCTTGTAATATGTTTAAATCATAATTTACAATATTTTTATATTCGGCGAATTGGTGACAAGAGCGAGACGTTCATCCTGTGATAAGTGACGCTTGCCAGTAATAGTATGGTGTTAGGGTTATATACACATCACCATGTTGTGCTCGTCGCTTGGAGACAAGATCGTTACTCTAATAATTCCATTAGCAACATCTCTTAAACAAGAAAAATATTGTTCACACACTACCGTTTGAGCATCCGGCAACTTACCGATTAAAAATGATTTAAAGTATTTAGAACTGACAGGGAAACTATACTGTTGCCAATTTGTTACGCTTTGTTGTTGCATTAACGTGTACACTGAAGCTTAAGCAGTATTCGCTCTGACTAATGAAGTTTTTCTGACTCTAAAACATTAATTCTTTGCTTGAAAACAACGAGGCATAAAGTGATAAAATTAATTATTTGACCCCATTTTTTATCGTTCGAAATTCCTATTCGATCTCGTCAAAAATTAATATATGCCCAGAAAAATTGCAGTTGGAGGTCAGACGGCTTGATGGTTAGTTGTATAATGATATACTTGTCCTATTCAATTTCATTATTCCGAGAGAGTAGATGTTTGCGGTGTAATTATAGTTCCGCATGGATCACCATAGCACAGCGTTGTAACTCAAGCGCTAGAAGGTTTCGTCTCAACTTTTTGTGTTATAAATTATTATTATTGTTCTTTTACACTTTTCTTACAAATCCGGTGATGGTGATTGTGGAGATTAGTCGAGGTCTATGTCCAGTAGTGTACGTTTATTAGCGGACGATGAGGATACTTTTCTAATGAGAAAAGTAAAGACTAAAAATTTAGCTCTCAGTGTTAGGTTCATTTTGACCTTTAGAGCTATCTTATTCTTGCTAGTAGTACAAAATTGTAATTAGTTCTGAATGTTGTGTGTATTAAAAAGTAAGCTGGGAAACTCTTACGCGATATGCTGCTCAGTTTTTAAAATATAATAATGAATAACTCTTATAATGTTTAATTTTATTACTTACTTCAATTCTTGTTTCGGCTATAGCTTCTTCATTTCTTAGAAGTTCGTGTTTGAGGCCATTTCTTTTTCTGAAAAATATATTTTTTAAGTTACTTTTAATGTCATACATTCCATGTTTATTATAATAGTAGTGCAGGGAAAAGTAGAAAGGAACGAGGTAAGCAGATGAGAACAGTAATAGACGTGGAGGCGCCTAGTGAAAAATGTCACTTCTTGATTACCACAGGTCTGTTAAGACTTACAATTGAGATGAAAAAATTTCATTACCTATTCGGTTCATTAATTATGTTATGGTAAAGAACATTACAAAAAATATTATAAATGTTATTTATGATTTTTATACAAATAGTCTAAATAGTTAATTTTTTATTGACGTCTTTGCTATTTCTTTTTATATGAGAAAGCTATCGTATATGCGTTTCGAAGCGACGAAAAACAAGAAAAAAAATCCTTCACGAAACGTGTAACTTGTTCCTTTAACAGGTTTTACAGCGCAGTTTCCGTCCCACTCGAGCGCTTCCTACGCAGCGGTGCATTGGGAAGGGATATATTAAGTTACCTCCACACAATGGTCTCCTCACATTACCCGGGAAGCCACAAATAAAGCCAGAGTAAACCTACTCGCTTTGATATGGAAACCATAGTGTGAATAAGCAAGAAATTTATGTGTTATGCCCATATAATATGCTTCCGAATTACAGAAATGCCCAATTTTACTTAGCAGTTGATAAAATAAGTGTCATAAATTGTCATGAGAAATGTTTTTATAAAAGTGCTAGTTTCAGTTTATTCATTGTCACTATGAATTAAAAATGAAAGGACGTAAATATTTTCATTATTACAAGAAATTTGTACGTTATAGGTAGAGATAAAAATGTAACTATATCGAGAGGTATGATGCTAAAAGTAGTTGCTTTCTTTTGCAAAGATCAAAATTATTTGTGGTCAAAGAACTATACTAAAATTACTTACAAATATATTCTTCTCCATACTACAAGTGCAGTGTACGCGAGGCACATGATAGAGCAGGTGACCAACACCATAATTCCTGCGGCAGCTCCGATCGGCTCACCTCGGGCACCTGCGTATCGTAATCTCTGTGAGTCCTTACGTACTGTTTCATCCGGAACTATAAACAAAATTATATTATTTTACAAGGTGTAGTCCACTTTAATGGATAAGTTAGCTGAAAATTAACTGTATTTTTATTAAGTATGTCACATTTTGTAGGAGACTAGATCTGAACGTATGATTTCGACGTCCGGCTCGAATGAGCTTTCTCAGACACAGGAGATTATATTGCCCGGGTATGGGTAGAGGCCGGAAAGAAAAGCGTGATGTAAATGTATTGATGCGCCATAACTAGAGTCGAAAAGGGTTTAAAATGGAATTATATCGTCATAGATGATTTTTAAAAAAATTCCCTTAAATTCACTATGCGTCTTAATGTGGCCCTAAAGATGGTAAAGCATTGTTTCAAAATACTCTAGCTCTTATATGATGATAGTCAAAACATGATAATGATGACTGAAGTTTGTTGATTTGAGAATAATAGCAGCCCAACGGGTACTGAGCCAAACTCCACCTAATGTTACTTTGAAATTAAACGTAAAATCTGCCTTCAACAAGGCATTATGGTACAGAAAAAAACAATAAAGGGCCACCGTGGATACGTAGTAATGATTTTGGGTTATAAACAAATGTGAATAAAAAAAACCATTTGTACCAGGAGGAATGGAAAATACTTCATTTATTCTTGTTAAAGAATTCAAAGAGGAAGTTGCTAACTAATTCATACTATATATAGGTTCATACTAAATCTTCAGACCATCTAAAGTTATATCGTCACTAGTTGTATAATCTTTACTACGGATGTTATAAAGCCGCTTGATTTGTATTCAAACATTGATTTTATATTTGCAGAATGGAATATGTTAACTATTAGACCTCGAAAATGATTGAAACCTGTTTTTAATAGTAAGCATAAACGTATTCTAAGCTAAATTTCAAGTTTTTACCACATCTGGTTGCTTTCTTGTTAACATATAACGAATGAGATGTAATAAATGCGAATGTATAATAACTGCAATAAATGTGTTAAATACTAACTTTGCAAGAACTCGGCATCGGAGTCGGGTATTGCTGTGACGTCCAAGCGAACGTCTTCCAAGTCCTCGGGGAAGGTAGGGAGATCAATGTGCTGTTCATTGTCGTCCCGGGAATGAAGCATGTCGAAAACTTCAGAACTAGATTACAGGATAAATCGTATAAAATAAAAAATATATTTTTTTTAATTAATATCAACAATCATTAAATATTTATTGCGTAAGGTCCTTATTGGACTCCTATAAAGTAAGTACAGCGATTTTATATATCATTCGTCTTATTAATGGTCTAGTTGATACATTTTTTAGATAACTCGAAAATGTCAGTGAAATTAATTCAAGTTTGAGGTCACGATCATTGTTTAACAAGAAAAAAATACAAGTTAATTACAGGTTTATCTTCTTACGTTTTTGATCACAATGCTTTTACACCTATCTATACTTTGCATATAATATACAATTGCTAATTCTTTTTTTGTTAATGTTAATTAATCGGCTTATCAAAGAGTCAAGTTCAATGTCAGCAATAGATTATTAGCATACATAATAATGAGAAAGAGAGAATTAATGCATAAATTAAGTTCAATTAAATTAACAAGTTCAATCATCATACAGGTGGTACTCGTAGGCGCATTATCACAAGATGTTTTTGATATTATAACGCGCAATAACTATATAACTATCTCGTTTATTGAGTGTCTAATGGGAAACATCTACTTTCAGTATTAGTCTGTATTTGTCTCCGATAATCAGATTTTCTAATGATACTGTTATTCTAAAAAGAGAGTTATAAATTAAAAGTTAAGAGATTTCTTAAGGATACATAGAGATTGCTATGATTTTGTTTATTTTTCTTTTTTACGTTTTTGTTGTGCTTATGATTATCTAATTTACATACCACGTTTATACGAATTATCGAAGGTTTTTAGTAAGTAGTAAGTTTACCTGCTAACTCCGTCTTTATCATTAACCAGAAGCTTTAAAAGTGTAGCGTTGGCCTCGAACGTTTTGTACCGACTGTTGTCCTCAACTTCTTTCATTATGCTGAATAGAGTACTGTCTCTTGGCTGTGTACCTTGACTCGCAGTTGTTTTGAATCCTACAACATTATAATTTTTATAAAACAATGGGAAATAGAATTAATGTATATTTAGAAATAAATTACATATCGGTGAAATGTCTCATGGAATGGAATACGTTTTAAATAGGTTGTACCTAATTGAACTAATCAGTTATAACAATAATTATTTAACGAATATTTAAAATATACTTGTGTATCAATTATAAAAAAAGTTGTACAAACAGAATAATAGCGACTTATAAAAAAAACTTGTTTGATATAAATTTACATCAATGCGGAAAATAGTCGCATTGTTACTAGTTAAATCAGCTATGAATTAAAAACTGGAAACAAGTGGAAACTATTATCACTACAGAGATTATATATTTACGTAATATGCTTATGAGTCAAATGTTATTAAATATGTCACACATGCCACGAGGAACATCACTTAGCTTATCCGAATGTAAACATTACCACTGAGGATTTCACTTAGTGAGCCAGGCGAAGCGTAAACTTAATTGTGTGCTTAACGGGCTTTCAAACCCGGTCAAAGCCTTTATTCGTGACAGCCTAATGGTTTGAACGCCGGCTTTTCACGCCAGAGGTACCGGGTTCGAATCTGACCCGCGCCAATGAATTTTTCAATTTATGTGCAGTTAGTAAAACACCAACTAATATCACGTGCTTTAAGCTATGTATCAAATTGCATGGCTATAAACAAAAAAAAAAAACCCGGTTATCGAAAGTAAATTTTCTTTCAAAACTAAAGTACCTGATTTTTTTTCATTTTGCCTTTATATGTAAATTATATTAGAGTGAAGTTAAAATATTCGTTTTTAACATATTAATATATGGCGGTAAATTTTTATATAAACGACATGATCCTAACAGGTAAACAAAGGTTTTAAAAGTGAGAGGATTACAAACAAATTCTCTTAAAATGTAGAGCTCATATATCCGAAAGGTTCAAAGAGCTATGTATTGAAAATTATCAGTATTGTTATGTTGCTGTTTATAATGAGTCAGCGCTTCAAACTCTTGCTGTGAAATTCCACTAACCTCGTAATTCAAAGTGAAAGTACACTAAGAAATAATCAATGACTCGATTTATCGCCTTATTTATTACTGTTTTTTTGTGTATTCGTATAATAAAATATTGAGAAACCGTAATGTTTTAAAAGTACAGTTAAATTGCATTCATGACCTGGTAGGGATGATTTTAAATCAAAGAATTGTTGTGCAGGTGTGGTTTACCGTGTATTTATTTTATGGTTATAGGTACGACGGTAGTGTTTAATTCGCGTAAGCAACAAAGTGCAAAATATTATAATAATGCTTGAAAATATCTAGTACAGGAGACAACGACCATATTGTTTTAATGTCATGATCTCAATATGTCCTGTGCAATGTTTTTTAGTAGCGAGCTTAATACTCACACTAGGCTTTGCATCTCTTGCTCGTTTATCGTATTTGTTAGAGTTACTACGTCTTCTCCTTTTTTACAAGATGAAGTGATATTGTAATATTAGTTATTGTATTTGACGGTGTAATGTAGCCTTGTGTTTTAAGTATTTTAGATTTAATATATTACTTCGACTAGACGGTATTTAGTAAACCCCTTATCTTATCCTTAATACCTCTCGTCTTTTAGGCTGTCAAGGCAAGGTTTCCGTTCGTAATTATCAAACGTTGAGTTTACTTACATAAAGATTTGTCCCATACATATTTATTGTTGAACATCCGTCGCTCAAGACCGTCCCGCAATTCATTGAAGAAAAAACCGAGTTATGATATAATAAAAAGAGTAATGCTTCGTGGCTATTCCAATATTCATTTAAAATGAAAGAATATCAAATTGTCAACATGCTCTGCTAGTTGGCGCATTTTAAATGTTTAGTTTTTAAAAATCAAAGTTTCTTTTGACGGTATTTTATATTGTCCAAATATGTTTGTGATTATTATTAATAAAGTTATTGCCACTTCAAATTTTATACTATGTAAAGTAGTATCCATTAGTGTTAGAAGTTATAAAAGCAGTAGTTATTCAGAGAGATATCTATAAAACGAGCGTCTTTAAAATAGTCCTTGTGTATGTTTTATATTTATTTTATACAACTTTATAACACATTCTTAAAAATATTGTGATTACATAAAACATTACAATCTAATATCCTTATACATTATACTAGCAACTTCAACAGTACAAATCGGCTTAACCAAACACAAATTTTGTATTCCGGTGGCCGATGGCTGCTAATTGAATAACAAATATTTGTTTACGGACTTACTGTTGTATGCAACTGTTCGATTCTTTAATGTATACACATGGGTAAACAACTACGTCACTATGTAAATATTTAAACGTCAAAGTAGTAAATATAGCAAACATTAAACTTTAATAAGATATTTTTTTTTCTGTCAGTCATGTCTACCTTTTTCTGCTAAAACCATATTTAGGCAAACTGGCTTTCAGCAGTATTATTTAATTGTAGGTATACTATTCGCAAAATCCACAATGTTAAACCCATAATCGATAAATCATTATTCTTACTTAAAATTAAAATATCACAAATACAGCTTTGTGTTTTAGTACGTAGACCATCTGTATCTTTTAAAGGACAAACAAAATTAACCGTTAAATATCAAAACCACGAGGAATAACTTTAATTACTTTAACGTAACCAAGAATTTAGGGGTTATAAAATTTCTGTCAATTATACATGTATATTATTGGTAGTTAAATTGTAATTAAATAGGCAACTGTATTTTACCAAATTGTTCTTGGTTAAGCTTTTCGGTGGACGGAGAAGGACACGAACACGAATCACTTCTTTGGAATTAAATTAAATATCGGAATGGAAGAAGTAATATTTCTGACAGAGCTATATACTTATTGGTAAAGAAAATAATAGGAATTTTTCGCAAAAAAAAATTTATTATAATTAATATTATAATTAATTATTAAAAAGAAAGTAATTAATAAATGCAAAACACTTGTTTTCTTGTTTCATACCAAAGTCATATGTTTTTAATTTTTTCAGAATATCAGGACAATCTTATCCAACAAGGAAAAGTAATTATTATGTGTATCGTTGGATGCAGGTGGGTTTGGACCGGTCGCACAGGAAATCTTATGTAGACTCTTATGGGTTATGTCAGTGGACAATAATAATAAGCTCAAATGATAATGACGATAATAGTTATGTTTATATAAAATTAACAAAATGTTGCACTAAATTAAAAAGCTTCTTGTGCTAAAAATGAAGTGTAATGAACACACTTGTCTATCAATGCTTGATAAGAGCAGTCAGTGGACGTCTATCGGCTGATGATGATGAAAGGGAATATTGTATTACGTAAGAAAGGTTATTAGATTTGTTTAAAGCAAGCCATTGTGCACAGAATCAACTTTATCCGGTCCCGAATTGGTAAATGTATTGTTATCTCTTCACAAATTGTCATAGGGTTACCACTGTATATAATACTTCTGGACAAATTTCAATTCGAGTAGACAGAAAATAACTCTGGATTTTTGTACTCACTACTAAAAAAGATACTAATGTGTGAAAACTTATGTAAAACGAGCGTTAATTTATTGATAATTTGTGTTACATTTAGTAATATTTCTTTTTAGCAATTATTATAAAGGTTTGCAACGAAAAAATCGAATATTTGTTAATAATTTTTAAGAACGTAATTTTACGCCGACATTTTCTTTATCTTTTTATCGATAATATATTTTAGTTTTTTCATGTTGCATAAACAACCACTGTAATCCGTTTGTACTCAATGCCGGTGGTTGTCGTCTGATCGATTTAGACAATTAATAATATTTTTATACTCTACTGTATAATTATGTTCTTATAAAACTTTTTAGCGTTTTTGGGATCACCAGAACCTCGAGTTCCAAACCTGTTCAGTACAGTCATTCTGTAATAATATATATAAGCAGTATGTATCGAAAGTGGAGAAGAATTCCGACGGATCCAGTTTTTTGATCACGACCACGTTAAATCTCAATGTTTAAAACATCATCAATTAGTGAGCTTCATGTTTAAATTTTTGAACGCGTTTTGTTTGTTATTGAAAATAGCTTGTTTAGGTTCGTTCATAATATTAAAGTTTAGTTATTTTGCTACGTAACGTAAAAAATGAATTCATAGAGATATAGGACTTAAGCAACATGAGTTAGCCACAAGATGTCCATGCCCACGATAAGGAGATTATTTAAACATTAACATCTTAACAAGTTATATTTTTAAGCTCTTATCATTTGCTTATCACGTGAAACCGAATTTTTTAACGAAAATCAGATTTATCCGGATGTTCGTACATTCTTATGACTTGATTATATAATTAAAAATACCTATATCGGCAATAACTCTCAGTTTAAAGATCGAAGTGGTTTTTAGTAATGAAATTGTTACGGTACTTGTAACGTTTCCAGTACATACAAATCAGGTCCCTTACATTCACATTTAAATAAACCACGTTGTCACGCTTTCAAAGGTAAAATGATCTGTGGACAACTGCGTTTAAGGTCAGCAGTAAGGTAAATGAGATTTTTATCTTACTCATTGATGGCCTCTAGGACATAGCTATGAATCATGCCGTTACTTAAAAAATTCATTACACGGCTGATGATACTGTTAGCTTAAAAAAAATTGTTAGTTTTTAGTTATTACATTTAATGTACGAGTACACGTATAAATATTAGGTGTCCCGTTTCAGTATATTTTAGTTAGCTACATTAGTTCATTAATATCTTTTTGTACGTGTTTCCCACCACGCTCTTATACATTCTTGTCTTGTCATAAAGTAATGGTTGAAGCAATGAGGATATGTGAACATATGGAATAGCCTCCCGGCTTTGGTATTTTTGTGTATTGTGTCGAGATCATCAACATAATTTTTAGATAATTAACACGAATAAGTTTTTTTTTAAAAAAAACTGCACTTTAACATAAAAAACTATATCGCCATTAAATTTTTGAGTGGATCTTAGTCAAACAGTAGTATGATTCGCAGGTTTTTTTTTAGTTAGGTGGTTGTGGAAAATTAAGTATTTTTACACGGAAATGTAAAACACAAAAACTGAAAAACCTTAAGTTTCATCAAAAATTACCATTTGTTCATGCAATTTCTACTTTTCTATCCTGTTATTTTTTCTTAATTTGCTCGAAATGAACCATTATGTGTTATGTTTCTAACAATAAATCGACATTAAAGTTAAAAGTAACCATCATTAAAAATTTAAGCGTTGTTATATATGACCTATGTAATATTTTATAGACGGAATGATTTTATACTTCCGAATTTTGCTAGAGATTTTTTGGTTATAAATCTTTAACAAAATATGTATACATTCGCTTTTCATGTTAATTTTTTGATAATAGAAGCAAATTTACATCTCCCGTGTAACCGTCTATTTCCTGATGATCGGCGCCGAATATCCTACCCTCCTACGATCTTTCATCGTACTGGAGGCTCATAATATACCGTCCAATGGCAAGATCTATATTTATATGACAAATTGACGTTCACTTTATTGTAGTAGTATATGAGTAACTAATATTTAAAAATGCATATTTCGTAATGACATAAAAATTACTCACGTCTAACTCTAATTGCTATAATTTTTGTAAACATTAATAAGGTTTTTGTTAAGAAAACCCTAATGGTTGGTTTTTTGTACATCAGTTGTTATGTTTCACGATAAATCTTATAAAGCGGAAAGATTTTCGAAATGTGAGTCACTCTTTCGCGTGAAAAATAGCTTGATTATCAGAACGAGCGACGAGGAAACAACTACAAGCTATTTAATTACAATAAGATTGACAAACCTCTGGTGATGATAAATGTTTGCACTCATGACTTCAAAACCTTCGTTAATTATACTATGCAATTCAACCGTTAAGTTAAAGTGATATGAAAAACTGACAATTTTTTTTGGTACTAAATCGATTTCTATTTGAAGGGCCGTGCGGTATGAGGTGAAAGTCCTGTTTTTTTGTTAAACATTTATGGTATATAGCGAAACATACATACTCATGCCAAAACTAATTATTACATTAAGTGAATCGCGCCAGAATGTTATTTTCACCATAGAATTATACATAAAATTAAAGAAATCGGTTAATTTGTCAATGAAAAATAATGAAAAGATACAGAGATATCGCCATTCAGTAGAACGACAGGATGTTCTCTCTAAAATCTCTTCCTTCTTTGTTGTTTTCAGAAGTTGCGTACTAATTTGATAGTGGTTGGACAAATTCCAAAAATAATAGAATGGTGAGTTTAACTTTAAAAAGGAATATTAAAACAGCCTTACAAAATTGAGATAGGGTTAAACAGGGAGAAACTCTGAAACTTTAATAAATTTTAAGTTATTCTATATTTTCTTACCTATTGTAGAGACGACAAACAAACATAGAAACTGGAATCGCGCCATTTTGCAACACGGATACTGTAAAGTAAAGGACGGTGGTTTTATTTACACATATAATTATTTTTACTCGAACTCATTGATTGATCTTAACAAAGGTAACAATTGCATGAGTTAGTAAAATATTAAATTAAGCAAATCCTAGTAACTAAAAGTAGTAAGGTAGGAAAGTGCTAAGAGGTATAGATAAGTGAAAATTTTTCGGGAAAGTTTAACGAATTCCTTTTACGCCAATTCCTTTTTAATAAATATTAATTTTCTGTAAACAATTTGGAAATAATGACATCTATAATATTAAGAAATTATTTTTTACTTAACAATATAGCTTGTTTCAGAGTATCATTATTCACAATTATTGAGAACCCTAACTGGAGATTATTAAATCATAAACAATATATATCTATGCTTATGTTTTCACATTTCAAATAATAAAACAAAGATGCTTTCACTCTCTTATTTACTCATAATATTTGTTAATAATTAATATATAAAAATATTTTTTTATGATTTGTTATATAATAAATTAACTCTACAGACAAGTTGTTATTGCAATTCACTTTACCAATCAGGATCACATTGCATTAGTTATAAATAAATGATGTATAAAGAAGTGCCGACTTAGCGATGGAAAACAAGAAAACCAGTTCGGAACTCAGATAGCGAGGGGTCTAAAAATACCGGAGTGTCTTTCGGGAGCAAATCCGAGTCGATGTTCACACCAACTTTACTTCCACTGGCCACTCAATAACAACACTCGCTTTTTTCGCGTACTGTGGCAGTACACGCGTGAATGCGTGCGCGTCCCTCGGTTGCATACAGTATTCTGCGCATTCGACTGGTCCGCGCGGTAGCGTCGAATGCCGCTGACCCCTTCGATGCGGGAAGTCTAACTATACTGTCACCCAGTAATGGATGCGGCACCGAAGTTACCACGATAGTCTTAACGATGGAACATTTGTGGCGGTAATGACTCATAAGTCATTAGGTGTCACCATCAAATTATCATGAGCGTAACTGATTTATAAACAACACGTCAACGTTTCATACATAAGTATCATTATAAGTAATTCATATTATAATACATATTCATATAAGTTATTCTAGTAAAATAATTCCTCATCAACCGATAGTGGTCCGCTGCTGGACATAGGCCTAGTCGGCTTTTGTTCCATGAGTTGTGTGGGTCCTCTGAGTATAATAATTATTAGAAATTAATTCGAAAATATTTATTTACCAATCTTTAACGTATAACCCAATCTTTAACCATTGGGTGTTTGTAAACGTGGTAGCGCTTGACACGGATATAGCTTGTTTTACTCTTTTTATTTTACTATTATCTTATTTATAACAAAATTAGTTCTAAATTTTCTTTTTAAGCTCTTTTAATTTCATTAACCACAAATCTACAAAGCTCATAGAATATTAATGTTTGTCACTTTTTTAAATATGTAACTACATACGTTACATGTTCTTAATATTTATATAGTTATGTGCATAACGTAAAATTTGTTGGACTAATTCATATTTCTTCAAAGGTCTTAAAAAAGCAACCTTTTTTAATTATTTTTTATTGAGTCAAGTCAACAAGTACAACTATAGTAAATCAGAGATACTTATATGGTTTTTCTTAAATATTTCAGACATATATATGGCTGTTTAAATCATTGCATTTACCTAAATCTATTTTTAATAATGATATTTATAATATTGATCAGAATAAAATATATAATCTACTTTATAATCGATGGCATGAGTCATTTCATTACTTCACGGCTGTGACCTCAAGAATTGAACTCCACCCCCCTGTCGTGCCGACTTCATCTGCTCCTATGCTTCCTTATACCTTGCCACATTAAGATCCGGTTAATTTTTGCTGATAATGTATTTCTATGTCGGGTTTCTAAGAATTGTTATAGTGATTAATGAAATGGTAATAGAACTATTCATTTAAAAATATAGGAATGTCTTCGCGTCACGAATTGACTTTAACAATATACCATTATCAGCTAAATGTAATTGTATAAGCCCAATTAATTGAAAAAAAATTTGCTTTAAAGAATTTGCATTGTGAACAAAATATGTTCCAAAGAGAAAAATACGAAATTTAAAGCGAATACATCTCGATAGTAACATATTTTATATAAATTTCGAAAAATGTTTAAATTCCTGAGCAGAGTTTTTAATTGTCGCTAAAACATTCTCAGTGGAATCACTTTTTAAATAATTAAAAATAAACTAGATTTATGTCTATTGGCATTATTTGGTTGACTATTAAGATTCAAATACCACCTTAAGGTTACTCGAAGTAACGCAAGTTCCATACAAAAAAGTTGTATGTTCTACAACATTCTGTTCTTGTGCTATAACATTTACTTATGTGAACACAAAGTATTAGATACATAATCTAAATACACAAGTTTTTTATCAGATGTTTAATTTTGAACACTGATTCTTTGCTTCACACTAAATCCAATCACATCGTAGCAATTTGTTCTGTTTGATTTTTTTCTCTTTCATTGTTTCTTAATTTTCTGTGGTTTTATTCAATTACAACTCTTTAATTTTGGCATTTCGTGATTTTGACTTTTAGGTTTTTTATTTACATTTTACATGTTAAATAATTGGGCTTTATTTGTATTTTGTGATACATATGCTATATTACCCAAAAAAATTATAAAATGCAAAAAAAAATTTCTATTTTAATCATTTATAAAAATGGACGGAGACACTGGTAACTTATTCCATGCATACACTGATAACTATAAATGCGCTAACGTAAAAGAACATTTGATTGGGAATAAATTCAAGGAACAAGAAGAAAAAAGGAATAATAACTTTTCTTACGATGAAAAGGACGACAAAAATATATCTTATGCTGACATTATTTACCTATCTCCAAAGTTTCAAGTAAGATCGAATGAGAAGTTGCCACAAAAAAAAGGTACTTTGTTATCTTTTAATTGTATATTTATCGAGAACTCCCACAGACAAAGGACTATAGCTTTTCTTGGGATGGTTAACTTTATGTTGCGCTCGTAAATTCTAACATCAAGTTATACTTGCCAGCTTCTCAAATAATCTTTCATTAGGAATACTTTTGCATGCAGTAGACGAACAAATAATGAATAAAAGAAAAAAATTTAAATTGTTACGTTGGCAGTTCAAGTTGGCGTAAAACTTGTGGCCAAAGAAGCTCGTTTCTGTATTGAACAGTGTAGTCAATATCTTTAGTACTTAGTTATCTGAATCATGTTTGGCTAAACATCGTGTGTCTAAGCCCAGGAGTTTTTTTTTTAAATAAGGAATTAAAGAGTAAAGATTGAATAGGCACCTATTGGGTCAATGCGCTTTACCATCATAGACCATATCACCACTTAATACCAGGTGGGATCGTGATCAAGCATTGACCCTTAACCAATAAAAAAAAATATTTTTTCAGAGAAAATGATACAACGCCATACAATTTAATTTTATTAACCTTTTGTTTCTTTCCAGATAGGGTACAGAAAAAACACATCCGAAAAGGTTCTGTTGATTTTAAAAGTTTCAAAGATAAAATATCCGCATACAGTGTTATCAGTAAATGTAAAATAAAGCAAAAAATATCTACGCTTAATCATAGAAGTAGTTTAAACATCCAAGAATTACATAGCGATTATTCATGTAATAAAAGTAACAATGAGGTTAAAGTGTTATATGAACGCGAAACTACACAAAGAGAACGCAAAAATCATGTACATTTAAAGGATTCTGAAACAAGAGCCGCAAAAAAAAGTCAATCATCTGATCTGTTTGGGTTTCAGCGTTGTATACAGCGAAAGCGAAATGTACACTACAACCTAAACGTTATTTACAAATTCTTACGAAAAGATGGAAAACTTAAAGATCACAACGTATTGCGCTGTAAGCATTATTCATTTGAAAATATTAATCAAAATAAATGTAAGAAAATATCTTCGGTTGTAAAGATTGAAAACAATGTTCCCACTCACTACAATTTAGTTGACTTCACTCAATGCAGCAGTGTATCAAATATATATCTGTTAAAACCTAAAGAAGTTAAAAAAGAAGAGCCAAAGAAAAAAAACAATAAATGTGGATCGGTTATAAAAGTTGATAAACGAAGACGTGTTTTGACCAAATCTGATAGTCACGATAGTACTAATACACAAACATCAACAATAAAACGTAAAGAAAAAAAAGTTTCCACTTGTACGTGCCCTACTTCAAAATTATTTTCGTGGCGTACAACAGCTGTTAATATTTGTCAACCATCTCGTTGGTTATGCAGACATTTAACAGAGACCTCAGGGCAGGAAACTAATGTTTCCAATAAAAATAAAGAAAATAACAATGTATATTCCAACCCTTTGGACTTTTTCAAAGCTACATTAAAATATTTTCTATGTGCGATAACTTTTATTGTATGGTTACCATGTATATTAGTAATAGGTTTGTTGTGGTTGATTTCATATCCTTTAAGACCACAAGATTCGAAATATATCGAAAATATAAGAACAAAGAATAAAAGAAACAATACAAAACTTTCTAAAATACTTTGTAAATGTAAAAGAAATAAACAGAAAAGCAAAAAGAATAAACGTAAAAGAAGTGGTAAAACCTCTTCATCTGACAAACCAAAAGAAAAGTCATCAAAGCTCAACTGCAAAAATGGAAATGGAATGGTTAAGGGAAATACTAAAAAATCTTTAAAAAAAATTAAAAAATCCTGTGAAAAGAATAAAAAGACTCTAAGAAAATCTAATACCGGATTTAAACTTTCTGATCGTTCTACTAAAATAACAGCATTTCCAAGTAAAGTATCTAAACAATCAATGGACAAAAAAAAGCAGAAAAATGTTACATTTAAGCAACCTATTGAAAAAACTTGTGAGAAAACATTATACAAAAAAACTCAGAAAAACCAGTGTATGTGTAGTGCGCCAATCCGTAGTCAAAATCTAGAAGATGATAAATACAAATCATTGCAAATAAAAGAATTCAAAAATAAAGAAAAGAAATTGCGTTCATACAAAATAGATCCTAACGAATGTCAGCAAATCATGTTAAAAAAACCTCAAACAGCCAAATCAAAACGAAGACAAATTAAAATGTGTATACCAAAAACTCTTTCAAAATTGTTTCAAATAGCTCTCCGTCACACTTGTTCTACTACGAATGAAATTGCAAATTTTCATAAAGTACCCAAAGTTAAAAATTGTTATAACACAGACATAGTTCCTGAATGTGCCGATTTAATGAAATCTCAAAACTTCGACTCTGGTAAGAAGAAGAAAAGTCGAAGAAAAAAATGTAAATCGTATTGTTGTAAAAAAGGATGTTCTGGCTCTATACTCCATAAAAGTTTTAATAGAAATGAGCTCGCTTCCAAAAGTTCTACCATCGACAGAGAGAACCCTAAAAAAAATGCTAAAGTTGCTACTAAAAAATCAACTTCTGTAGTAAAATTTTTTCCTGCACCAACAAGGCAAATCCAACAACCTGCACCAGTTATAAAATATTTTCCTCCACCAAATCAACAATCTAACTGTTACAGTCCACCAGCCAATGAACATCCAAAAAAGGAATCTGTCGATGAGGATACAAAGAGTATCCGCCAGGCACCAGCAGAAATGAAAAATCACGCACAAATGAAAGATAAGAAAGTTACTAAAAAAGGTTCAAAAGTGAAAGGAACAACTGTTGTTAAATTTTTTCCTCCCCCTACTTCTGCCAAAGACCAATGTGAAGTCGATAATACGGAGGGGTCTTTACAAAAAAGTTCTTTAAAAACAAAAAGCTTGGCCTTTCCGCGGCTTCCTGCTCATACTACATCAACGAATACAGATCCAGTTAAACCTACATCCGCACGAAAATTTTTCTCCGTACCCCGAAAAAAATCTCAAACAGTATCGAGTAATACGTCTATACCGAAAAGTTCTTCTGACAACAATTACTTAAAATCATATCGGCGTAATACGAGCTCTAAAGGAAGTGCTACAAATGCTCGTACACCTACATCTGTCATTAAATTTTTACCTGCACCATGTCCGCAAAAATGTTCTGCGTCCAGTAATACTAGCGCACAAAAAACAACAGGAACCTTTTTAAATACCCCAAAAACTACTACTGTGGTAAAATTCTTTCCCCCACCACAACAACGTCAAATCAACACAGCTATTAATACTGCAGAACCAAAATCTTCGCCGTTAAAAAGTTTTTTGTCTGGTCTTCGTTGTTCATCACGGACTCGGTCTATTGGAAGTGGCGCTCGCTTAGAGAAACGAACTTCAGTTTTTAAATATCTACCACCACCCCGGCAAGAGACTCGTACATTAGCTGTTAATGCTGTCAAAACACCTTCTGTTTTAAGTAATGTATCCACTCAATCGTATCCAAAGGATAAAGTACCCGGTGACAAATTTCAACGTAAATCAACTTTTAACCAAAAAATTCCAAAGACCTCTCAAAATTATCAAAATACTTCTCGTACTAATATGGATCCAAACAAAGCTTCAAAAAAGACGGTTTATCCTCCACCATCATCTCCCTTAAGTAAAAAACGATCAAGAGGAGTGACAACAAAAAGACCTTCGCAAGTAGTTAAATTTTTTCCGAAACAACACTATAATACAAGATCTTTTGCTGTTAGTGCTCGTCCCTCTGATAAAAGTAACGAAAAAATTCGCACAGCCAACAAGCCCATCGGCACACCAAAAGGGAATGTTTCTGTTATCAAATTTTATCCCCACCCACATATCGTAACTCAAACAATTGGCACCAATACTTTTTTAAGAACATTAGATAAAAAATGCGATGCTTCTAAACTGACAAATATAATAAAATTTTATCCAAGCCCCAAGAAAGCTACGATGAACCGAGGAACTGTACCTCCAAAATTTAAAGACCAAAATCTTGAAAAACTTCGAAAACTTCAACGAGCCATAAAATCTAAAGGTTCCAAAGACACATTTGATGATAATGACGCTCAGCCAAACTTTATACGAGGTTTACGTAACATAAAAGACCGTCAAACAATACGTAAGTTAGGACAACGACCACAAGCTTCAAGAGCGAGTAAGCAGTCTTCTGATGTTAAAACTATAGCTGGTAGAAAGATTAAGCAAAAAAGCAGATTAGTACAGTCGCCCTGTCAACCTGACTGTAAAGGTGTCCAAGCAAATAGAAAAAGCTATTTTAATACAAAAAGTTATTACGTACAAAGGAGTAGCAACAGATTTAGAACAGAACGAAAAGCAGGAACGGAAAGAACAGCGGGATCGGAAAGAAAAGCGGTAACAGGAAGAAAAGCAGGAGCAGGAAGAAATGCGTTACAAAAGTCGAGAAGAGAATCGACGGATCAACGCGTTAGTTTTGCTTCAAAATATTCAAAACTGATACCAAACAAGGCCAAGCCGGATGAAAGTGAAAAGCGTCCCCGTGGAAAGATTAAAAGAATGTTTGACAAAATATTCAAAGACGAGGAAATAGACTGTACTGAATTAATGATGAAATCGAGTGAAAGACCATGTCGCTGGATCTATGAAAACTGGCCTTCTGCTTACCCCGCATTTATGGTTTTATATAAAATATATAATAACATGATTCATATATTTTTCTTTTTTTTCGCTGCGTGCATATGGTGTCCTTTGTTTTGTTGGTGTTTTATATTCTACTTTTTTGTTGTGAAAAAATTATTTTGTTGAATACAATACTTTGTAAATGTAAAATTTATGTTTTATTGAAAATCAAAGTCTTCTTCCTTTTGCAAGTCTCATTCTTCACGTTTCCGCTACCAGATTTAGTACTAAAATACAAGTATCATGTTTCTTTCTAAACTATATGTTTCTTTTACGCTCACTTTCTTAATTACTCTAATTTGTTTTTTCTTACAAGTTGGATACTTTTTATCATCTTATAGTATTTTATTTCGTTTTAAGCTTGATAATAAAACACGCTTATTATATTTTAAAACTTATTTTCATATTGTATACGCTTCTGCTGTGATAATTATATTAGTTATGTATATGAACACAGTATTTCTATAAACAATATTTATACACAATATATGTTTCACAGTCTTTAGCCAAAACATATTATAAAGGAAATTTAAAAAGCTTTCCTACAAATTTATTTAATTTTTTAAAATATTTTTACGATTTTGGCGTTGGATTGTTCCGTTACTGGTGATCTTTAGTGTATATCTATCACAGTATATTGTCAATGTCAATTCATCTTCTGACAGTTATAAATTATTTATGCAGATTGTTTATTTATAGACTTTGAACCAATTTATTGTTTGTAAAATTATTTTTTAAACAAAATCATGCCTGATAAACGTACGCGCCAAAGTACAGACCTTGCCGCATTAGAACCGGCTGTAAGGGTTAAGCAATTAGCACATTACGGGACAATGGTTGAAGTGGATTCTAACGTTCCTCCAAGGAGGTAAGTGTCTTTGCCAGGTATTATTTTAATTTTTTCTTTCCTCTCTTTATAATCTATGTTCGTTTTTATCCTAATGATTACATTAATGATTATATTGATTTCAGTCAAAAGTTGTAACATAATAGTTAAATTAGACATTAACATTAAAATTTATAAAAGTTATAATTGGAAACATTTGGTGTTTTTTTATCTTCCAGGTATTACAGGTCTGGTTTAGAAATGGTGAGAATGGCCAATGTCTATTTAACAGAGGGCAGTCTGGAAAATGCTTACATATTATATATGAAGTTTATGACATTATTTCTCGAAAAGATAAGGAAGCACCCAGAATATAATTCAGTTCCTGCAGATGTAAAGTCAGTTAATCAAGTCAAATTAAAAGAAGTTATGCCAAAGGCAGAGAAACTAAAACAAAAACTTATAGAACAATATACTCAAGAATATAAACAATATAAGGAGAATGAGGTAAATTAGTAAATGACATTGCAGTCCCCAAATCAAAAAGTGATATTATTTCAGTTACAAAAAAAATCTACTATCCCTTTTGATCCATAGGATTCATGATGTGTTTTTTCAGCAGAAATTGTGTAGTTATTAATATATAACAGTTGCTTCACTCATGACTCAATTCTAATTTGCTTATAAGATTTGCTGTCACCTTTTCAAGTCTACAAACAAAAAGTCAAAAATTTTTATTATATGTTAAAGGATTAAACAACTAGAGTGGCAAACAGTCATTTTAATAATAATTTTTTCAATTATTTGCGAATTACATATTAGTTTTTCAATTTTTTTTTTACTTTTCATTTTGGTTTCTTGCTGATATTAAATATTTATGTAACCTAATTAAGAATGTGTTATAAATAATTTCTTACTATAGATAATGTTATGTAAGTTTTAAAAGTAAAAAATTCTAAATAATTTAATGCATAGTCCTCATGACAATTTTTTTTATTTCAAATATTATTGTAGAAATACATTTCCTCTTAATTTCTCTCTTTTACCAAATTTTAAATCATCGTTATTAGTAATGTAAACATGTTTATAATCAAAACTTTTATTGATTATTTTTATTAATCTTTCACATTTAAATCTATATGTGTTTTGTTTCTGATTTTACAGAAGAAAAGACTCATTGCTGAAGAAGCAAGAAAGAAGCAAGAGCAAGAGGATGCTCAACTTGCAGAATGTCTACAAGCTGATGAAAATAAACATGACGCAAATGCAACTACTCCACACTTACTTCATGCGGTATGAAACTAAATTACTTGTGATTGACTTTTATTTACTAATTTTAGGTTTAAATAGTTTTATATGTGTAGTATTTTTTAGATACTGTTATGAATTATGGCACTTAGTGGTCATCATTTTCCAATGGAAGATACTGCCTGGGTAGATTCCATATTTAAGCTTATGTCTGCCAACAAACAATAGTGTGTATAAATTACTCTAATGTCATTGCAAGTGGTACATGTTATCCTAACTAGTGCCACATTGTTATGGGAGGTGTATCACTCTCTATCAGACGAAAGGCTCTCTCTCGCCCCATCACTGCCTTAAATAAAAAATATTGCAGAATAATGCCACAATTTTTTGTTCATTTTATAATATTCAGAATACCAATACTTGATTTTAACTTTACAACAAGTTTAGTGATAAAAAAAGTTGATGATTATGAATCTTCCTTGCGTAAAACAATCTGGGTTTTGCTTATTTATATATATGGCTATGCTGTTCTGGGAGCTAATTTACAGTTTTAAGGTATAAGTTTGACAAGCTGGTTCAGAAAAGCCCTCCCTTCAATCAAAGTCATGTTTCCAAGCACTGCCTGGAATCATATCAGGGACCTTTATGTTACTACGCAATCAGTTAGTCACTGTGGTATCAAAGCAGATTGTTAATGACCAGAATATGAGTAAATGTACTATACTACATTCTCATTGCTTTGTTTTATAAATATAATATATTTACAGGAAGAATGGGCGCTGACACCAACGGCTCCACCAGTTGATGGAGTTTTGTATCCTGATGATTTTGCGTCAGAGCCGGCTCGGCCTCCGGCGCATCATTACCAACCCGTACCCCCGCTGATACCTCCTTCACGACCACATCAGTAATTACTTTAATTATTTTTCTTCCATGATTGGTCTAGACCAGAGTACCCCAAACTTTTTTGTGTCGTAGACCCCTTGCCATGTTTTTCCGTGTTGGGTAGACCCCCTTCTTACCTAATATTGATTTCCTGTAAATTTCTAACTATAGTGAATTTTAGTGTTAAAAACACATGTTAATTTATACATTTATTAATTGAATTTAAATTAAAACTACTCAAAATAAATTTTTGTGTGTTATGTAAAATATAATTAACATTAAATAAACTATAAATAAAATAACAGCAATAAGTCAATATTTTTAGTAAGAAGGATGTGTTGAGATCCACTATATTGGACCCCCATTTTCATTTCATGGACCCCCAAATTTTTTTTCGCTGACGTAGACCCCTTACAGGTTGTCATAGACCCCCAGGGGTCGATATAGACCACTTTGGGAATCACTGGTCTAGACTAATTAGATGATTTTAAATAACTGCAACTTTACCAATTGTCCCTTATAAATGTTGTCCTGCCAATTTATGTTTATCTCTCTATAAGTAATCTTCGATGTTGGTAGTCGACTGACACTTTTGTGACAACCTGATTCATATAATGTTGCAATAGTTTTACATTTCACATTTATATCACAGATATCAGACAGTACACTGGTACTATATAAGAAATTACAAAATTGGTATAATATTAATAATACGGGTTTAATATGGTTAATAGGGTTTTAAAACTATTATTAATTGTGCAGTGAAATGGAGGACGCCCTGTCGCCACTGTTCGCAGGGCATAAACTGCGCACAGTGCTGGTGCCCGCAACGCTATTAGCACGCTTTCAAACGCTTGCGGCTGCGAATACTGCTCGCAATATAGAACTTTGCGGGATACTTGCTGGCATACTGGTACAATTTTTTTTTATTCAACAAAATGATGAGACAAGGGAGTTATTCTCCTGATGATAATCAAATATTCACTTGATGTTATAAGTATGTCATTTACCTGATGATAAAATCATAACAATGAGGCGTTAGGATAATATATACAATGCCACATTTCACTAATTGTTTTGGGGAAAAAGTATGAAGTCTAGTTAGCCTTATAATTTCTTTAGCTACAGCCCCTCTTCTACTAAAAAACAGTAATGCTTGCACATCTGTACGGTCTCTGACAACAGAGAGCTACAACCAATACATATTTTTGTTAAATATATAGTTGTGCTCAGAGTGATGTGATAGAAGAAATCATAATATTGAATATGTATTATTATTTTATTCAAACTCACTATTCAACAGGAACGTGATCAGCTTAAAATTAGTCATGTGATAGTCCCAAAGCAGACTGGCACTGCTGACTCATGCAGCACTAACAATGAGGAGGAGATTTTCCACTATCAGGATCAGCATAATCTCATCACACTAGGATGGATTCATGTAAGTGGCTTTTTTTTATTGAAAACGCAAATACGTACAAAGACAGGATAATAATTATTTTCATTTATTTGCTATTGATGTCTATTCCTGAACTAAAAAAAACAGTTTTTTGCAATACTAATCATATCTATTATGTGGGTTAGTTGTAAAAGATACTTCTGTTTCACTGGAATTATTACTGTCTTAGTTATTTAATTACTCTTTTGCAGTATTTTAACAATTTTCGACGACTGTGGACTTCACTTATCACATACACTGTATTACAATTGCCAAAGTTATCAAAAATATGCATAAAATTATCAACCGGATAGCGCTTATTGCTAAGCATAGGCCTCCATTGAGGACCTCCAAGCAGTATGGTCTTATACTACTTGCATCCAGCGGCTAAATATTAATAACATACATAAACTTAAATATTTGATAAATGGCTTTAATATATATTTCAGACGCATCCAACGCAAACCGCCTTCCTGTCATCTGTAGATTTACATACACAGTGTTCATATCAGCTGATGATGCCTGAAGCAATAGCTATAGTCTGCGCTCCAAAATATAATGAGTAAGTATGTTTTTTGTTATTAGTATTTATAGCAGTTAAAGCACATTTTTCGATCCCTAAAAGCATGGATTTTTTATAATTATTATGGACTAATAATTTCATTGTTTTATTTTTTTTCTTTTAGAATTGGTTACTTTGCATTGACTCCGGAGTATGGAATGCAGTTCATTGCTAATTGCAGGCAAAGTGGATTCCATCCACATCCCAATGACCCACCACTATTCTATGTAAGTTTTGTTAGTTTTTATTACAATATCTTCAAAACAATTCTTAAATTCTTTTCCAAATCTTAGTAATTCTATTTCTCTAAATAATGTTATACACTGTCATAATATAATTTTTTTCAGACTGTTTCTCATATACGTCTAGAACACACTACACCTGTGGAAATGGTAGATCTGAGAAGATGAACTTCATCAGGACTTCTGTAGAAATTTTTCACTGCATTTATTCCATATTATTGCAATGCTTTTTATAACTTTACACATATTTTTAGGCAAAAGCAAGGCTGTTAAGGAAGGTAAAACTTTACCAAAGTTACGTTATCCTAATATAAAGGTACGGATTTTATCAGGCCTTTACTTTGTTGAAATGTACTAAAAGTAATCCAAAAATAAAAAAAACCTGCTAACTACTATGCAAAATCAACTTTGTGATCCAGATTAAAGTAAATAATACTACCAAAGTTATGTTATCTATACAATACTACGAATTACTTTGAGCCATTTCTTTGTTCAAATATTTTTTATTATTAGATAAACTCGTAACGAACGCGCTTACAAGCAAGGTCTAAAGTAGATTAAAGTAAAAATCTAACAAAGTTAAGTTATCCTAGTTCATCTACATGAAATGAATCAAGTCAATTTTAAAAATCTTTATGAATTATTTGTAATTTAAATAAAATTTTAAACTTCAGTTTGAATAAATTAAAACCCAATGAATTTGATATTTTATGTCATAATTTTAATACTCAATATTTTTTTTTGTACTGTTTTCTTTACAGCCATTAATTATTTTACCAGAAAACAAACCTATTAACTGTATTAAAAAATATCTTTTCTTTAATGAATTGAAATAATTTTTACGTTTAAAAACAATAAACTAATAAAATTTTTGTTTTTAAGAAATAAATTCTATCTCAAAATCAAGGCCTGTTTATATTATTGTTTTTTTGTGCTTTGAAATGAAAAATCGTCGTACTGTATCTTGATGTTTAATTATTATAAACCTTAAATTTGCCCGTCTCGTTTCAGTTTACATTTTATGGATAAATGAAATATTTTCCTTTTTTATATAAACAATATAAGTGTTTAGTTGTCTTAATTTATTTAAAGTATTATTGTTATATTATTTTCAATGTTTATGTCGTTTGATTTTTTGTTAGTTATATTCAAACCACTGGAATCTCGCATTTATACTAAAAATAATGCGTAAAATATTAACTTAAAAGGCGTTTAATAGTTAATATTTAATAATACATATATATAACAAATTTAACTTAAATAATTCATCGAAAGTGTGACCATGTTATAAATCAATAATAACTTTACGTCTTGATTATGACATAAATCCAATTAAATGTTTCAGTCGAAAACCAATTTATTTCATTATCTAATTAAAAGAAGAGTAGGACAAATTGCTTCTTTGAGAAGTTAAGGCCGTTATCGTATGTATGATATATTTCTGGGTATTTGTATAATCATAGACCATAAGACTGAGCATGTCGTTGTTAACTTATTTAAAAGTACGCGAATGTATTTCTAAATGTATTTGTAATAACGAACACATAATCATTTGTATTATGATATCGATATGAATGTAATATTTCAATGTTGCCATGTTTAGCATTATTATTCACATCTGTTACATAATTAATGCAGTATTTTTCTGTTCCAACGAAAAATATTTGTGGTTTATGAAACGTTCTTGTTGTTTGTTGGTGATTCTGCGTAAATCAGTATTAGTTTATTGGAATTTATTTAAATTAAATGTAACAAGCGTAGTATGGAACGACAGAATGTCTCGTGGCAAACCTTCTTGGTATCACAAGAAATGGTTGGATACAGGCGGCATCAAAGTAATCGTGCTGCAAATCGATTGGAATGTTGTACCCAGCAGGTATAAGGTTTAAAATGATGATGATGAAATATAAGTATCCAGTGAACACATACTACAACAGAACACAAAATGTTTTTATTTATAAAAAAATGTTGCCTTTTGTTAAATTAAATAATATTTTTTAAAGAAAAATATTTAAGTGCGATGTTTTAATTTATAATATTATATAATACTTTATAAAACCACTTATTTAAGAAGATATTTATTTGATTGTTTTTAATGTTTTGTTCATCTTTGTTTGGCTTTCGCCAGCATGCATTTATTGTATTCTTATAATAATTGCCCATTATAAAATATTAGTGGTTTATCTGTATAATAAATCAAAGAAAATGTTATTACAGTTTGTTTTATATTTATTTAAAAAGGTTATATCATGTTCTTTCATGTAATATTAATTTATTTTTCATTATTTTGAAGTTTTTCATTATATTGACTAGTACTAAAAAAGTTTTGTTCATAGATGAAATTTAATATTAAAATAAAATTATAATAACTTTACAGAATTTAGTCAAGTGATATATATTAAAACGCCTTCATTGCTTGAACGACTACACCGTATCATTAATCGTTTAAATGGAAAATGCTTTAACTACTAAATTAAAAAAGACGAAAATAATCATAATTATCTTTACAAATTTAGCCTTGTAGTTAAATTATTTAAAAAATTACGTTGTCAATAAAAATTATGTACAGTTATGTACAGTTTGTAAGAAAAGTTCTTATTGTTTGATATAATATGGACCAATGTAAATAAAACAATATATAATCCACACCTAGTTGTTTTATTGCACATTAACTGATATGTAGTAATAATATAATCGTACTAGTAAAGTGTATTTTAATTTAGCTATAACAATAAATGTGTACCATCAAATGATGTATTAGAATTTAACATATATCTAATATGTGACCTACGCACTATATTTTCGTATGAGTACATTAAAGTAAATGGGGAAAGTCTGCGGTGGTCTAGACTGTCTAGGTACTACAATAGTTTCTATTTCTGCCGCAAAACAGTACTGTGCTAACAAAGTTCCATATTGAGCGTTGCAGCGATAAGAAAATAATAATTTGAATATGAAGAATTAACATCTTGTCCCATAGCGACAATATACTGCAACCAGCGCCACATTAGTATGGATAGGCGTCTCACCATAACTAGAAAATTCTGCTAATCGCATCTCTAAGTTCCTGTTTGCACACAGATCCCAACTCATTCTAGCTTTTAGTATTTTATTTTGTATTCCTGTGCTTGGTTTGTTGCTGTGTGTCAATAAATATTTTCAATTTCTATTTGTAAGTAAGTAAATAGAAGATTTTCATCACTTATTACAGGAATGTGCCCGGAACAGAGAAAGCAGGGAGACAGTCATAGAATCCCTTAATATAAATAAATTTAATGTTAGCCCTTATCACAGTATTCTGTCTTCTCCGTCCTCAGAGAAGGCTAGAGCACTGTTTATTTATGTTTCTAAAATAATATTAAATAATGGGTGTACTAATAATCATCGCCATCGGCAGGGAGTTCATTCTCATACTCTAAAACCGCTATGGTCACATACGGTCAGGTTTCAAAGGACTCCTCCCAAGAACCATCAAGTTATGGAATGAACTCCCGGCCGAGGTTTTCATAAGGAGCTACAGAATGGAGTCATTCAAAAAGAGTGTGATAAGGTTCCTCCGGGGTCAGCTTCATGTACTGCAGGCGTCTATAGGCTACGGTAACTGCTTACCATCAGGCAGGCCGTATACTTGTTTGCCACCTTAGTCATCATCATCATCATCTATAGCTCTACAGCCCACCCGCGGGCCTTAGCCTGGTCAAGTAAATCTCTCCAGACCGATTTGTTTAGGGGTTTTTGCTTCCAGTGACGAACACGAATGATACATCTTCTGAAATTTGTAGGAGAATAGTGGCAGCTAACAAATGCTATTTTGGCCTGCTAAGATATTTTCGTTCGAAAATACTCTCGAGAAGTATAAAACTTCTT